>JAIUZE010004253.1:0-111479 GCA_022085475.1 Heliosperma pusillum
AACTTTTAAAGTCTTTGAAAGATAATACTTGAAAGATTCAAAGATTTTGGGTTAATATCTAAGTTGAAAGATGACTCATTTTCACTATAGTTTTTGTGAATTGAATGTAAAAAAATTTATATACAAATTATAAACACCACTTGAATATAATATAGGAAATGTATATTGAGATAAATAAAATATTTTTCACTATATTTTTTAATGATATTTTCCTAAATTAATTTTTGATGATGTAAGTTTCACTAATGTGGATACAAATTTTTAAGAGCTCTCTAAGATAGTATTTAAGAGACTCAAAAGATTATGGGTTGATATATAAGTTCCAAGGATGAATCTTATTTATAATTATAGGATCACCCTAGCTTATGATATTTTTCTGATATGGGACAATATACTATTTATACGTAATATATTTACCACACTTGTATTATATATCAATGTGGGACAAATAACTTATTAAGTAGTACACCATCAAAATATATAGGATATTTTCCTAAATTTTCTAAATTAAGTTTGATTATGTAAATTTTACTATTGTGGAATTAATAATACAAAGTTTTAAAGGTTCATTAAACCAATACTTAAGAGACTAAATGACTCCTATATATAATCATGATTAGTATATATATTTTCTACATTATTTTTCAATGTGAGACTAATAACACATTAAATAGTTTATCATCAAAATTATTATTTATGATAATTTTCTAAATTAACTTTTAATAGTGTAAATTTAACTATTGTGACTATTATAATTTCATTTTGTTAAGAGCTCTCCAAAACAATAATTAAGAGACTTAAAAAATTATAGGTTTATACCTAAGTTCAAGGATGACTCATATTTATAATCATAGGATCACCCTATGTTATAATAATTTTTCAATGTGGGACAATTTCCAATTTATAAGTAATATATTCACTACACATACATTATTCTTCAATGTGGGACTAATAACAAACTAAGTATTACACCATCTTTTTTCATATAATATTTATTTCTTAACTGTTACTAAACTGTTATATTAATATTAGAATAATAAAAAAATATTTTAAATGTCATTTATTAAATTTTAAAGTCATTTATTAACATAACAATATAAAAAAATAGTTTAAAAGCTCGTGCGATGATCATATTTATGATCACTCCACTTTATGATAATTTTTTAATGTGGTACAAATTTTGATATTTATACGTAGTATAAATTCACAAGTCACGATACCTACATTGTTTTTTTCAATGTGGAACAAATAACATATTAAATAGTTTACCATCAAAATTATTATTTATGATACTTTTCTAAATTAATTTTTAATGATGTAAATTTCACTATAGTGAAAATTATAATACAAATTTTAAGAGTTTTGTAAGACAATATGTAAGAGGCTCAAAAAATTTTGGGTTGAAACTTTAGTTTCAAATATGATTCCTATTTGTAATCATAAGATCACCCACCTTATGATGATTTTCTGATGTGAGACAATTCTACTATGTATAGGTGATATATTAACCACAACTACATTATTTTTCAATGTATGACAAATAATATACTAAAAATTACACCAAATATGTTCAAATTATATGAGTTTCTATACTTTTCAGGGTTTTTTTCAACACGAATCTAATTATATTATCTTCATAATTTTTTTTACAATACTTCAATTTTTTTAATAATACCTTTTAGAATTAATTTTTGATGATGTAAATTTAACAATTGTGAAGATAATAATAGACAAACTTTTAAGAGATCTCTAAGACAATACTTAAGAGATTTAAAAGATTTTAGTTTGTTATATAAGGTCCAAGAATGATTCCTATATTTAATCATAGGATCACTCACCTTATGTTAGTTTTATGATGTGGGACAATTTTACTATTTATACATAGTATATTCATCACATCTACAAACTTTTAAGAGATCTCTAAGACAATATTTAAGAGATTCAAAATTTTTGGGTTGATACATAAGGTTTAAGGATGACTCCTATTTATAATCATAAGATTACCCACTTTATTATTTTTCCAATGTGGGAAAATTCTATTATTTATATGTAATATTTTTAGCACATCTACATTATTTTCCAATGTGGGACAAATAATAGTTATGAATTTAACTTTTATTTAAAGAGTTTCTAAAAAGTTGAAAAGTTGATAATATTATTAGAAAAATAATTAATTTAAAAAATATAATCAAAATTTAAGAGTTTAACCATAACTTGGAAATTATATGTATGAATATAATATTGAAAAGTTGATAATATTAAAATTCAATCTTTATATAATATAATATATTTTATTTAATATTTAATTAGCCTAATAAAATTATGTGTAAGGTAGTTTTATCAATAAAAAATAAAATAGTGTTGTGAAATAGTTGGAGACTCTCTCGTTGCCTGAAAAAAGCCTCTTTTATATATATATATTGATTTGCTAAACGAAAACAAAGCTAATGCCCTCTAAGTTTTTCTTTGAGATTTGTCAAACTTCATGAATCTGACTCTGATTTTTTAATGAAAATATTCTGATCAACTTGGCTTGCTTCTATAGCCTAATTGTGAATTAGGACACCTTCTCAGAGTCAGTAATGATTGTTTATGCAAGTCGATTAGAGGTACATTGTATTAGACAAGCGATTTTCACGAAAACATGGGTTGTTTGCAACGATCTTTGACGCGTCAGTTATATAGGCAAATGTTAACAAACTTTTTATTTCTTGGATGTTTGGAATAGTTGGACTACGTAGTTTCTAGCACTGCTATTGTTTAGGGGTAACGGTGGTAAGAGGTGGTAGAAAAAGTATCGAGAAGGGAGGTTGCTCACAACTGGACCAAACACGAAAAAAAGAGCAAATTAAAACGCTGTTTTTCGTTTGAATTCGAGCGTGAGTTAGGGTTTTATTTGATTGTTTTTTGTTGGTTATTATAAAGTGAATGTAAGGTGTATAATGTGGTGTGAATGGTTGTATTTGTAGAGCAGCCACAAGAGGCTTTTGAGGGGTTTAAAGAGGCATGAGCGGTTGGGACGTGCTTTGTTTTTTGCTCGGATTTGTTGCTGATTTCGAGGATTTTCTTCGAATTTATGGGGATTTTTTCTTAGAGATTAAGGCACGACAATATGGGTATGGTACTCGGGTAAGGTTGGGTGTTTAATAGGTGCGGGCATGGACGAGTTTAATTCGGGTGTGTGCGTTATGTTGAACACGGGATGAGGGAAGTGTTTGAGGGTGTATTTGGACGTGAGATTGAGTGATTAATACATGGGTTTAGGGGTTGGCATAAGGACTAGGCGACTGATAGGATATATCGCACACCTATGCAAAGATAAATTTCCCTAGACACAAATAAATGTAGTACGAGAGGTCGAACACAAGGAGACGGGAATTTCGTTATGAAATGCTATGAATGGACTACTATCAAGTCGGTTTAAGAGTTTGGTTTTGTATGATGTTTAGCTAACTATGTTGCAAATCGATAATATTAAAAGAGTCTAGGGGAGTCGGGTCACTCATGCAAATACGTAAATTCTCATGTTAAACATAGAAATTCTTAATATTGTTAATTGTTTAGGCTAAAGACACCCATCTCTCGATATTAGTGTCAACCTTAGGTCGAGTCCTAGAGTACTTTCGTTATAACTAGAGTCGTCCTACTACACATGCTTAGTCTAATCTGATTCCGTGCCTCTCGACTTTTAGAATGAATTAACAAATTTAATCGATGCAATTGGCCAAATAACAAAGATTAACAAAACAATACAAGCATGTGATAGAAACAATTTAACAATATTAGTTCATCCTTATTTTAACATTTACAATTTACTAATTATGCATGGCTTCCTTAATCCTTAGACAAATGAAACTACTCACTCATATTGATAATTAAACTAATACTATTTGATATAATAAACATGATGAATATGAAATTATAAATGAAAATAACTTGTTAATAAAATATACTACACTAAGTGAATGAAAACTAATGTAGATAACAATGAAACTATGATTAACTAAAAACTACGATTTAACTAAATGATTCGTAAGGTAAATGACGGAAATGAATACTAACATAAAACTAGAATTAGGATTACCGCAATAGAGCAATACAACTCGGAAATGAAAAACGAATAACCCAAGTGGTTGAATGGAAAGATTGCAATATAACTTCAAAATGTAACCAAATGTTTGACAAAGTAATAACTAAAAGTTTAGCTAATTATAAAACTAAGAAAAACTTGTGTGCTAAAGCTATGAAAGATATGTGAAATATGAGTAAAAGATATGATGAAAGATAAGTGAAAAGATGATAAAAGATATCCCCAAGTGTCGAAGTCCCTCTCCTTCATATAGGGAGAGGGTCTTGAAACGGTTGTAATCACAGAAGCCAAACCCCGATCGGGGTTCCCAGGCCCCGATCGGGGCCTCTTTGATCCGGGCACATTGCCTTAATTCCTCCATTTAATGCTTAAGGAATCCTAAGCTATGCCTTTAAACACCTTAATTCTCCGGTTAATTGCATAGTTTAGGGTTTCTTTGAGCATCCAAAAGAGTATCATATGCTTGAGTTGTGTACTTCTTGCTTTGGGCATCATTTTTTATTTTCTTTCATTTTCATTTCAATCCATTTGACAAATCTTCATGCTTGGCTTGTCTTCTTGCTTTCATGGTCCATATATATTAGCTTGTTGGACTTTGGTGCTTGCTAATTGTGTTAGGAAAAAGCCTCTAAATGCTTAGATTCCTACAAAACATAGCAAAAACGAGCAATGCACCTCAAACACGTAATTAGCTCATAAAAAATACTAAACAAAGTATACTAATCATGTAAAATCGAGCTAAATTAGGGAATAAACTCATATAAAAACTAGACATATCAGCGACTGTCGAGATATAGGTCAAAATTACATCCAAAATCGAGTCCAAAACTACCTCGAAAACGCTTCAAAAAATCAAGTGAAAATTTTGTTTAAAAGAAACGTAGAACAATAATTAGATGAAACTAAAAATCGCTTTATCAAAATTCAAGTTAGAAATTGCTTAAATCGTATCTTTATTTCACTTTAAATTTAATTTAAAATGAACATAATGATTAACAAACAAAAAATTTCAAAATTGACTTACTGAATAATATGAAACCCGTCTGGTTAAAAATAAGCTTAAAACGTATTTATTAGTAAAAATTTAAACGTCTTTAAAATTTATTCGTCGAATAAACTTTTTAAATTAAATTGAAATAAATTATTTAAATCTTGTCAAAATGAAATCAACTAATTCGCATATCATAAAACGAACTCCATTGATCTGACGATATTCACCTTGATTTCACACTTTGTCCGATCATCGTCGGGTGTTGGTCCAAATTTTTGTATATTCAATTAATGACAGATACAGGTATCCACAAGATTCATCACATAAAATATTTGTGATAGACTATGATTTAGCACGTAAAATCGCATTTTTATATAATAAATACTGCATCAACATATTAAAAGAAGGGGAAAGAAAAGAAGAAAGAAACGAAAAAGAAGAAGGGGGAAAAAGAAGAAAGAAAAAAGAGGACATGAGTGGAAGTGAGGGTGAAGCTGAAGAGAAGGAGGAAGAAGATGAAGATGAAAAGGAAGATGAAGGTGAAGAGAAGGAGGAAGATGATGAAGAAGAAGAGGAAGATAAAGAGAAGGAGCAAGATGGAGATAAAGAGACAGATAAAGAGGAAGAGGAAGAGGATGAAGAGAATGATGGAGATGAAGAGAATGATGGAGATGAAGAGATAGAGGCTGATGAAGAGAATGATGAAGATGAAGATGTAAAGAATTAATATGCTTATAATTGATGATTATACATTTACACAGTGGGACATTTTATAGTACAAGACTAAGGTGTGAACATAGTAGAATTACAAACAATATTTGCCTAATGGAGGGAGATATGCGAGTGATTGTAAAAGAGTAATATGGGAGGCATGGCGATAGGGTGCCACCCGGTGGTACCAAATTTCGGCGCCACCATAGTTAAAGAAATAAAAAAATAATTAAATGTGAGTTTTTCGTTTTGCCGCCAAAGTTTGAGGCCATTTATGTAATTTTATATATTCAATCCTTATTCAATTAAAATAAAACAATATACCTCATATATAATACTTTACGTAAAAATAGTTTATTTTACGCTTAATTATCTTCATTGGTAATTACGGTTTTATATCTGCGTAGTTTTTCTTTGGATTTTGTTCATCATCGACTTAGTTTTACACCTATAATGTTCGTTCTTCATCTACAAGCCAACATAAGCGAGAATACAATATGGTCC
The DNA here is from genome assembly GCA_022085475.1 of Heliosperma pusillum. Taxonomy (NCBI): domain Eukaryota; kingdom Viridiplantae; phylum Streptophyta; class Magnoliopsida; order Caryophyllales; family Caryophyllaceae; genus Heliosperma; species Heliosperma pusillum. The sequence goes on from JAIUZE010004253.1 coordinate 6,297, forward strand.
CTCGAAAATTACTCCGTAATGAATTGGCATGTGTAGCGAATGATTTCTCTTAATTTAATCTACCTTACCCTTGAATCAAATACGAACTGTAGTATCCAATCAAAGATGACGCACCCGAGGGGTACAAAGCTCTCAGTATTTCATGTCTAGTTTTGAAGGGGTGTGCCCACAGAAGGACACTAGTATCATATATGGCGTCGGAAGCCTATGAAGTCTAGTACCCATTACCCGCTTGAACTCGAACACATTGTGTACACAAACAAAGCATATCTTGTTTGTTGTAATATTTCTCCTCAAACAGTGGCAAAACTCAAGGAAAATCCTACTGATCTTTTATTTATTTATTTACTATAAGATATAATTAGTTATGCACTTTTAATTTCCTAAACTACCCTTTTTTCTATTAATTAGTTTGAAAATCAAATTTATAGAGAGGGAAATGAAAATACCTACTTAATTTACTACAATACCCTCGGTGGCACCCAATTTCACTACCACCCGGTGGCGCCATCTCATTAGTGATTGGAGCTTTGACTATTGATTGACTATTTCCTTATTTGTAGAGATTTGATAAGATGTGGGTATATCCTTCATACGCTCCCGCAAGATGGATGGGCGAAGTGCGAGTCTGATCTTGGAAGTAAGAAAGAAATGACGAGGCTTTGGAAGAGGTTTAGTTAACGAACAACGAGTTGATCATCACCATTGATATGTTGAACGTGGATGTTGCCTTGTTGAATTTGTTCTCGTACGAAATGAAATTCAAGTGCCAAATATTTCATTCTTGAGTGAAAAATGGGATTTGCCAAGTAATTTGCAGCACCGAGATTGTCACAAAAAAGCACATGGGTGGTAGGTGGTTGAATGCCAAGCTCAAATAGAAGTGATTTTAGCCAGAGCACTTCGGATGTTGAATCAGCAATAGATCGATATTCAGCTTCAGTTGAGGAATGGGAAAGGGCTCTTTGCTTTATGGAAGACTAAGAAATGGGGTTATGGCCAAGGAAAACAACGTAACCCGCGGTAGAAACGTAGTCATCTTTATCACCGCGCCAATCAGCATCACAATAAGCATGAAGGTTAAATGGGGTGTTTTTTAGGAGGGTAGTGCCGAGGTGAAGAGTGTCATTGAGGTAGCGTAGCAATTTTTTGAGGGCGATCCAGTGGGTGGAGGTCAGGTGAGTCAAAAATTGGGCTAATTTGTTAACGGGGTAGGCTATGTCAGGACGAGTGAGAGATAAGTATTATAGGCTTCCGACGATAGCGCGGTAGTCAGTTTCATCATGGGCCGGTTGGTCAGGGAGGCGGGTGAGGGGTGGATGAGTGAGCATATGGGTAGAGGAGGGTCGGCTGTCGGACATATTGTATTTAGTTAGGAGATCAGAGATATATTTTGACTGGTTTAGATGAATACCGTTGGGTGTCGGGGTCACCTCTATTCCTAGAAAGAATGATAATAGGTCGAGGTCTTTCAGTGAGAAGCGGTTGGAGATGGCGTTGATGAACTTGTTAACTTCGGTTTGAGACGGACCTGTAATTATGATATCATCGACATACACTAGAACAAACAGTTTAGTGGTAGCATTGTTCAAAATAAATAAAGATGAATCAGAGATCGATTTGCGAAAACCATAATGAACAAGATAATTTTGTAATTCGGTATACCAAGCGCGTGGTGCTTGTTTTAGGCCGTAAATGGCTTTGTGTAATTTACAAACGTGATTGGAGTTTTCGGTTTGAAGAAATCCAGGAGGCTGGGTCATGTAGATGGAGTCATGTAACGTACCTTGGAGAAATGCATTATTCACGTCAATTTGACGAAGCGGCCGATCATTTGTGACGGCGAGAGATAAGATGAGACGGATAGTAGTGGGTTTAATGACAGGGCTAAATGTCTCATTGTAATCAAGGTCGGGTCGTTGATGGAAGCCTTTTGCAACTAGACGGGCTTTATGTTGCTTCAAACTACCGTCCGGGTTATATTTAATGCGAAAAACCCATTTGCAACATATTACATTCGTGCCCATTTACCGGTAGGGATGGCAACGGGTCGGGTCCAGTAGGACCCGGACCCGTGCCTCATACAATGGACCCGGACCCGACCCATACCCTATAGGATCTAAAATTATCAGACCCATACCCAACGGGTCCGGGTCCGGGTCCGGGTCGGGTCTACCCGCGGGTCTAGAGTAAATAATGAATATTTTTAATCTGAAAGATTTCCACATTACAGTACACTCCCAGGGGGTTTTAGAGTTCCATATTTGCTTTAAAAAATCAAAGACAAACACTAAAATTACACTTCCGTAATTGATTTCAAAGTCCACATACACACTTAACTAATGCATTAATCCTTTCCATTAATTAAAATCTCAACATTACACCTTGACAATAATCTTAATCAACACCACTGACACCATATACGGCTTCTTCAATGGCTTCACCATCACTAACCCAGCTTAAACTTCATAATAATGAACCATTTAAATTAACCTCATAAAGATAAGATATTTACCTCTATTTCTTTTATTAATCAACTATATCTTTGACTCATCATCATCAATTGATTCAATATGAATTATTGAATGAGAAAGAGAGACAAATGGGTTAATAAGGAAAGAGAACCATATCCATAGGAAAAGAGGTTTGAGGATATGAGAATGGAAGAAGATGAAGAAACAAACACAAAAACGAGAGAAAATATATGAGAGATGATGAGTAATAGATGCAGTTTTCGAGGTGAAGTAATGATGGCTGATGAAAGTGAGTTTAGAGTTGATTTTAGAGTTATGGGGTAGAAGGAAAGAATTGAAAATGAAAGGAAATAAGGAACAGCTTGGTTTTGTTAGATTAAAAGCTTTGTTTTAATTATTTTGATTACACGGGTCTACGGGTCGGGTTCGGGTCACATAAATTAATCCCGTATCCGGACCCGATATTTTTATCTAAGACCCATACCCGACCCATACCCGTTCGGGTCTCAAAAATTCAGGCCCATACCCGCCCCATTAGGGTCCGACCCGAAGGGTCCGGGTCGGGTCCCCGACCCACTGACATCCTTAGGTACCAGTGTCCATGTGTTGTTACGTGTCAATGCGTCATATTCAGATTGCATCGCCGCGGGCCAGTGAGGATCAATGAGGGCTTGTTTTACGGTGGTGGGAGTAATATATTAGGTCGGGGTAGTGGCTAGTTTGGCATACTTGGGGTTCAGGCAGCGGATATTGTAAGATAGGCGAGTCACTAGGCGAAGGGGAGGTGGTGGAGGGGGTGGAGGGATAGGTGAGAGCAAGAGGCGAGTGGAGATATTGGTGTCAGGTTGGGGGGAGTTGCTGGGTGTGATAGGAGAGGAGGGAATATCAGCGTGGTTAGGGGAGGGAATATTAGGTGGAGGTGAGGTAAGTATTGGAATTGAGACGTTGCACCATTCAGAGGGTTGTGTCGATATGAGAGTAGGAGGTGCTTGCATTAGGCGAGGGTAAGGGAATTCTTCGTCAACAAATTTGACATGTCGGGAGGTGTAAACACGGGACGTGACCGGGTTGAGGCATAAGTAGGCACTTTGAGTGGGGGAGTAACCAACAAATATACATTCGATGGATCGGGGATGCAATTTATGTGTATTGTAGGGACGAAGTCACGAGAAGCAGAGGCAACCAAAGTTATGTAATTTTAAGTAGTTTGGGTCTTGGTTAAATAGTGTGGGTGAAATAATCAGAGGTCCAAACATCATAACAAATTAAGTCAAGAGAAGCGGAGGATTTTAAAGTGGATAAACCAAAGAGAAGTTTATGACTTTTATTTAAATTGCAAGAAATACAAGATGCAAAGCCGGAAATACGTAAATTAAATTTAGAGCTAATAAATTGGAGAACTTTAGATGACGAATGGCCAAGTCGATGATGCCATGAGGCATGAGGCGAGGCAGTGGCATCATTGTCATGTGGGGTGTGAGGAGTCCAAGTGTATGACCCATCAATAAACGGACCTTGAAGAAGGACCGTTCCCGTCCGGAGTTCCTTGACATAAAAAGAATTTGGTAAGAAAACAGCGTATGCATGATTATCTTTGCAGAATTGTGAAATTGATAAAAGTTTACGGGAAATAGACAGAACAACGAGGACATTATTAAATAAAAGAGTAGTAGTAGACAGGGGAATAAAAAAGGAACCAAAGTGGGTAATTTGAAGTGCGTATCCATCACCGATAACAAGGTCATCCGGACCTTCGTATGGCTGGTGAAGGGAGAGCGTGTGGAGGTTGTCAGTGATGTGGTGTGAGGCACCACTGTCGACGGTCCAGGAGCGGGTATGATGCGGAGGAGCGTGCGTGGCAGTGTGGGCCTGGGGTGGAGTTCCTCGCGGTTTACGAGTGGGGAAGACAAAGTTTGGGTATTTCGATTGTAAATAAGGGCAATCAGAAGCAACATGACCGATCGTGTAACAGTATTGACATCGACCTTTGAACGATTTGGCATAGGCAGGGGTACCATTGGCAGGAGGTTTGGTGTGATGGTTGGATTGACGGTTTTGATACTTGTTGCGATAATGGGGTTGGTAGGTAGCAGCATGTGCAGACGGAGTGAAGGCGGGGTTGGGGTTTTCGTTTTTGAGACGGAGTTCATGTTGAATGAGCTTTTCATGTAAGGCTTCAAATGTGATGGGGGTATCTCGGGCACGCACGGCTTCGATGACGAGCGGTATTTGGTTTGATTGAGACCATTGAGTATCTTAGCAGTGATATCATCAATGTGCATGGGATGATCTAATTGAGCTAAGTCATCGGTACATGACTTGATGGTGATCATGTAGTCCGTGACTGTCATGTTGTCGGTATGGGTGATATTGTCAAGTTGGTCTTTGATTTGAAGACGGTGGCCACAAGAGGAGTTAGCGAAAGTCTTAGTGAGGGTGTGCCAGGCGGCAGCGGAGGTGGGGTCGTTGGCAATAAGAGCAGCAATAGGCGGTGCAAGAGTTTCGGCTAAGGCACCGAGGATTAATTGATCTTGGCGGTACCATGTGGTATAAGCAGGGTTGGGTTGGGTGGTGCTTTTGGTCTCGGGTGGTGTAGGCGGAGTGGTGACTGTTTTGGGTTGGATGTAAACCGAGCCATCAAGGAAGGAGAACAAAGTGAGGCCATTAAGATTGGCACGTATTTGGAAGCGCCATTGACGGAAGGTGACAGAGTCTTTGAGTTGAATGCAATTAGCGAAAGTGACGATAATGAGCAGATTGGTGGGTTCAGTGGGGTTAGCTAGTTAAAGTTGATTTGTCATCGGAGTGATTGGTCAGATCCTGTGATTGACGTGAGAAATGCACATGGAGGGCGGGAATATTTTCGTGATTGTGAGGATCGAGTGTTAGGCTGATACCATGTAAAGAATTAATATACTTATAATTGATGATTATACATTTACACAGTGGGACATTTTATAGTACAAGACTAAGGTGTGAACATAGTAGAATTACAAACAATATTTGACTAAGGAGGGAGATATGCGAGTGATTGTAGGTGAGTAATATGGGAGTGATTGGAGCTTTGACTATTCATTGGCTATTTCCTTATTTGTAAAGATTTGATGAGATGTTGGTATATCCTTCATAGAAGAGACAAATGAAGATGGAGAGGAAGAGGTTGATGAAGAGAATGATGAATATGACGAGACAGATGAAGATGAAGATGAAGAGGAAGAGACAGATGAAGGAGAAGAAGATGAAGGGAATAAGAAAGAGAAGAAGTATGGTGATTACGAAATAGGTAACGAGAATCGGGGATTTAAGAAAATGATTTTCATGACTTGGACAAAGAAGAGGACGACAGAGATTCAAGTGAAAAAAGCGGTCGACGTTGATGAAGGAGATATTGGGGAAAAAAAAACTTGAGTGCATACTAAATGATGAATAATATGCCGTTAATTAGGCTTGCAAACAAACAACCTACTTATTTAAAACTAGTAACTAAGATAGTGGACACATCCACTAAGACCTAGAACCAGAGCTGGTCATTTAGATTTTTTTTTGTCATTAATAATAAATTGTGACAATATACATTACATAATATATTGTGGCAATATTTATGACAATATATTGTGCCTAAATACAGATAGATGTTGATGACGATTATGCGTTGGATGATGATGAGATGATGATGATGATGATGATGATGATAAAGGTAGATGTGATGAGCTATATTGTGACAATATATTGTAGTAAAATACGGATAGAAGGTGATGACGCTTATGCGCCAAATGAGAATGATAATGATGATGATAAGAAAGATGGATACAATGGGGATAATATGGATGGTGATGATGATGACAAGGAGGATGAGAAGCAGGAGGAGGAGAGGGAGAGGATAATGACGGGTTGTGATGAAGGTGATGATGACTACAGCGACAACGACAATGATGGCGGCAGCAACAAAGGTTTCGAAATGAATAAACATCGTTATAATCTAACTCCAAACTATTTTATAGTAGAGTCATGGTTTTTAGTCTTAATCTAATGGTTTTTAATCTTAAGCTACCAATTTTTAGTCTAAAGTTAGTTAATGGTAGTTATTTAGAGTATGAGAATGATGTTTAGTAGTGGGTGCACAATTTCTAGTATTTAATTACTATAGGCTGCCTATCTCTATGTTATTGGATTATTAATAACATGTTTAAGATTATTAACTATTTTATTAACTAAGTCTATGTTACCTGATTATTAACCGAATTTGATTACTATTTATTATTTTAGTTTTTATCACAATTAAGTTAAAAAAGGTATAATTGAAAGTTATACAGGCCAAATTCAAATTCAATTGGAATCTGTTCGTTTAACATTTCGACATGTTTAATTCTGTTTTAACAAATCATCGCATATATCATCATATGGATGTTGCTAGTTCTTCAAGAACTATGTTTTGAAACAATGAAAACTAAATTTGTATTGAAATTATTGTGTTTTGTATTTACATGAATAAGAGACCAAAATATAAAGTGTAATATACATGATCAAGTACATGATCAAACTATGAAAAAACAATACAAGAAACATAGCCTTGGTCCTAATTTGTATCTCCGAACATATACTTGATGTTCATATTTTCATTCCAGAACCTCATTGCAAGTTTTCTTGTTGCTTTGCAGACATTCATCTGCAATAAAGCGTAAAAAAGTAGTATAACCAATGTTTAGTATCCTACTTCTATTAAAAGACAAACAAATAAAGCCATGAGATTAAGCCACGTCATCTATTCCCAATTTGCAAACAAAAATAGAATCTTTTCCTTTCACAAATTTTTCAACTGCCTTCATCCTTTCGCAATCAACAGTATTTTAATACAAACAAAATTTTAATAATGATCAAACTTCAATAGATTTAATAATTCACAATAATAAATAAACACCACATATTCTCATTTGTGACGGAAACTTTTCGTCACAAGCTTGTGACGGAGCAAATGTGACAATTTTTATGGAAAATGTAACCATTATATGACTGGTAACATTTTATGAATAATTATTTTTTATCATAAAATGGTCACATTTAGGCCGTCACAAGCTTGTGACCGTCACAAGAGAGACCAACCGAATAAACACATACAAAAATTGTCAACCATTACTACAGTGCCCATCAAATAGTTTATCACAATAATTAAAAAATAAAGGAAGAAACAATAATTTGAGATAACCTTTTAACAATAAATTTTTTTTACAACAATTACCGATCAAAACTTTATTTAATATATTACAGTTATTTTTTTGCGGTAGATTACTAATATTTCACCATAGAAAATATACCAATACGGCAATAGCATTTGTAATTAAAAAAAATCTAAATATTTCAGCAGCTATGAGCTTGTGATTGTTTCCACCGCCGTGTTTCCGACTTCATTCATAATTTACACTCCACTTGGTTAATTAATACTCCTATAATATATTAAAAATAATGATTGATGAAAAATAATTTAAAATCAATAAATTTAATGGAACACAAATGTAAAATCAATTTGTGAATTTCAAGTATATTCTGAAGAGTATAATCAACTTATAAATAATAAAACGTAATAAAAAACACCTTTTTGCAGACTCAATTATTATTAACTAATTTTTTACCAGTAATCTCATGAAATCCCAAGAAACTTTTGCATGGGTAATTTGAAGTGGGATGCACAACAACTATTGTTAACAAGATGCAAGGAGTACCATTGTGGATGGTCCGCATAGATGTGAATTGTAGAAGTGTGAATTAAATGATTGGATTTAACTTAGGAAATGATGAATTCATTGATGTACAAGTAAAAGGAGGCGGAATAGTGAGAGACATATGGTGTGAGTGTGATCGTGTGTGATCGTGTGAAAGGGAGCTAGGTTTCTAGCATTTTAGGATTTACAAATGGTTAAATTGATGGTATCTCATCCAATGGCTCATTTTGTGATTATGGGTAGAACCGATAAACGGGTAAATTCAATTGGTTCGGAGTCGATAAATACGAGTCGGGTCTATTCAAGTTTGTTATATTATCGAGTTAGGTCGGGCTTGGTTGTTTAGGGTATTTTTCGGGTATGTTGATCACCCCGTTTCGGGTCAAGCGGGTCCAATTATTTCGAATCTGAGTAATTTTTGGGTCAATAGTTACAAGAAAAAAAACTTTTAAAATTACTAACTATTTTTTGCTTAATTTTGATAATTTACTCTTTTTATTAACGTAAATATTATTAAGTTTGCTTTTAAATTAATCATTTTTTTGTTCAATTAAAGTTATATTTTGTTGGGTTATTTTCGGATCTGGGTGGTTTTAGATCGGGTCAGGTCGGGCCGGGTCAATTCGGGTTTTGGGTCATATTATAGGATTGTCGTTCGGGTCAATTTTAGGTCTCGGGACAGCCTTTTGAGTCGGGTTGGTTTTGTCCGGTCTAATTGTGGGTTGTATGATGGTTGTATATGATATCTCAAGTTCTCAACCAAAGCAAATTCTTATTTGTGTCCTCTGGGAAGACCGTTCTGTTTACACCTAAAGGAGGAGGACCAAGAAGGAATATTATAAAGTCTTAGGTATAAGGAGTACGCTCCTCTCGGGCGACACAATAATTTTTCATTTACACCTGTGGAGGATAAAAAAAGATACGCCGCAATAATAAGGAACTGTTTCTCCAGGCCTACTCAGTCTTTTACATCTTTTAAAATTAAGAATTATTTTAATCATTAAAATACAACTCATATTTGTATATTAATTTGTTTGCAAAGTTTCTTTTAAAAAACAAACCTAAGTGGCGTGTTTTCATGTATAATTAAGCTCATTATTATATACGGAAATGTAGTTTCAAAGAAGTCTTTTAAATTTTAAATTTTGTTATCTTCTTTCTATATAAACATTGTCTATTTTTGTTAATTTTGAGGTCCTTGATTATTATTATTATTATTAATCCTTTTTTTTTTTTCATTTTGACTCTAATATCCGTTCAATTAATTATATTTTAATTTTGCCTATTACATGTTTAATAATCAAACCCGTGCAATTTTGCACGGGCTTAAAACTAGTTCTTTTTTAAAACAAAACATAATGAAACCGACGACAATGAAATTGGCAATAATGAAACCATTCAATCTATAGTATTTTTTTATTACTCCCCCCGTCCAGTTCAATAGTTTAAATTTATTTTATAGTCCCCTCACAAAATAAAACAAACAAAATAAAATAAACGCAAACTATTCAGTGAGACAGATGAAATATTTATTTTTTACTATTTCTTTAATTTATGGTAGTTATTAATTGTATATTTGTATGATTTCTCGTGATATATTTATACGAGACCCCTTATGGGAAACTTACTCTTTTGCAACATCTTTATTATGTTCTCATTTTAACATTGGCATAGATTATCACATAAGTTAAATCTGTTGAATAAAAAGTATGTGTCTTGTAATTTCTTTTCCGCTTTGTATGAGTAAATGATCTTTTTCTTTCTAAACTAAAACTCGTTACCTAGACTATCAAAAAAAAATAATTGACGAAGGTTTAATTGACAGACGACAATTCAAATTATATAATTCTTCTCTTATAGATTCTTATCTTATGCTTGTATATTGTTAGTTTTATTCAAAACTATACCATTGGCCCCATTTTAATTTGTCGAACAGGGCTACTAAAATCTCTCAGACGTCCCGATATATATAGTATATGAATTTTAATATATTTATATCGTTATATTACAGCCCCTTGATTACGATTTACATATATAGTATTAGATTAGATTTGTTAAATTGATATGTCTAGTTTTTATATGATGTTACTCCCTAATTTAGCTCGATTTTACATGATTATTATACTTTGCTTAGTATATTTGTGAGCTAGTTACGTGTTTGAGGTGCATTGCTCGTTTTTGTTATGTTTTGTAGGAATCTAAGCATTTGGAGGCTTTTTCCTAACACATTAGCAAGCACTAAAGTCCAACAAGCTAATGGAAGCAAGATGAACCATGGAAGGATAGAATGGAAGATGACAAGGCAAGCATGAAGATTTGTGAAATGGATTGATATGCAAATGAGAAACCAAAAATGAAGCCCAATGCAAGGAGCCCATAACTCAACATAGGATGCTCCTTTGGATGCTCAAGGAATCTCAAAACTATGCAATTAGGTGCTTAAAGGCATAGCTTAGGATTCCTAAAGCATTAAATGGAGCAATTAAGCAAATATAGCCAGATTAAGGAAACCCCGATCAGGGTTCCCATTCCCCGATCGGGGTTTGGTCTATGTGAAATCTTACGTTTCAAGTCCCTCTCCCTATATAAAGGAGAGGGACTTCGACACTTAGAGGCATCTTTCACATCCCTTTTCATATCTTCTCTCATATCTTTTCATCATATTTCCTTTAGCTTAAGCACACAAGTTTCTCTTAGTTTCATATTTAGTTAAACATTTGGTTATTACTTTGTTCAAACACTTGATTACATTTCTAGTTGTAATTCAATCTTTCCATTCAAGCATTTGGGTTATTTGTTCTTCATTTCCAAGTTATATTTCTCGATTGCGGTAATTCTAATTCTAGTTTTATGTTAGTATTCACTTTCATCATTTACCTTACAAGTCATTTAGTCAATCATATCACTAGTTAATCAAGATTTCATTGTTATTTACATTAGAATTATTAGTAGTAATTTCATTCACTTAGTATATTCCATTAACAAGTTGTTCACTTTTGTAATTTCATATTCATCATGCTTATTATATCAAATACTATTAGTTTAATTATCATCATGAGTGAGTAGTTTCATTTGTCTAGGGATTAAGGAAGCCATGCATAATTAGTAAGTTGTAATTGTTAAAATAAGGATGAATTAATATTGATAAATTGTTTCCATCACATGCTTGTATTGTTTTGTTAATCTTTGTTATTTGGCCAATTGCATTGATTAAATTTGTTAATTCATTCTATAAGTCGAGAGGCACGGAATCGTATTAGACTGAGCATGTGTAGTAGGACGACTCTAGTTATAACGAAAGTTTTCTAGGACTCGACCTAAGGTTGATACTAATATCGAGAGACGAGTGTCTTTAGCCTAAACAATTAACAATATTAAGAATTCCTATGTTTAACATGAGCATTTACGTATTTGCATGAGTGACCCGACTCCCCTAGACTCTTTTAATATTATTTAATTTACATCCTATTTTGCTAAACATCAAACCAAGCCAAACCATTAAACCGACCTTGATAGTAGTTTTTTCATAACATTTCCTAACGAAATTCCCGTCTCCTTGTGTTTGACCCCTCTTACTACATTAATTTGTGTCTAGGGATATTTATCTTTGCATAGGTCTGCGATAGCCTGTCATAAATCCATTCGGTTTTAAACTTATCAATTATAATGGTTGTAGACCACCGACAACAATAAAAAGTTTTACTTCTAAAGTTGATATTTTTTCACTCATCACCTCACAACAACAAAAAGTTATTATCACAAGATGACTTTTTGTGAAACTCGTCCAAATGTGATGAGAGTGAGGATGAGAGTTTGTTACCTTTTGTGAGTATTTTATTGTGATGTAGGAGAGAAGGAACAGTGAAGTGGGGGTTGAGAAACCATTGAAACTTATTGTTGTTATGTAGATTTTTTTGAGTAAAATATCATCTTATGATAAGAGGATTGAGGGCCGACAAAAAAAATCAAAAACCTATTGTTGTTGTGGATGCTTAAATGTTTCAAGCATCTATGTCAAATAGCTTGATGATCATAAAATGTTATTCTTTTGTATCTTTCTTTAGACAATTTGTGCTCACTGACCGTCTATGATCATGGGTTTTTAAAAAATGTCATTTATACATTTGACCGTCTATGATCATGAGTTTTTAAAGAATGTCATCTATACATTTAATGACGGTTACGCTTTTGCATTAATATAATCACGTACGCATGCGGTACATTAATTTTTGTGTGTATTGAAGGAAGCTAATGCTTGATTCATTACTAGAATCTCTCGAGTGTTTGGCCTTAATTAGCTAAAAGAGTTTTTGCTTTTCAAGTGAATTTTTTCATAAAGTACTTCTCAAAATTGTGAGTGTTTGGCCTCCTCTTTTTAAAAATACGGTTTTTCATTGGCTAAATATGTGGCCAAATTTTTTGAACAATTTGACATTTGCTAGATTCTTATGAGAACAAAAGAAAAAGTAGAAGTAAAAACACCAATTTGGTGCTTCTACGGTTCTACCTCTAGGAGGTGGTTATTAGTTTTTCGCTTCTTAAAAGTAGTTTTAAACTCCCTAAAACTAGTAAGACTATTCTTTTAGTTAATTGACCGGAAATTTTTTGGAGTAAGACTATGCTTTTAGTTAAAGGGAGGTGAAGGAAGTACAAATTATAAGGAGATTTAACGGCCTATCAATTAGGAGCTAATTGATACCGTATTGATGCAGTTATACTTTTAATATGGGATTTACATAATCATATACTCCATAATATATATCCCTCCGTTCCGGTCAATTGTTGTCATTTCATTTTGATACAAAGACCAAGGAAGGGGTGGGAGACCACTTATGGAGTTATGGTTCCACTTAGTGGATGACAAGTGGACAATTGTTACATTGGGTGATCAAATTACTCATAGAAAACCTTCCAAATACTTGAGACTCTTTCTCGCCTAACATTCCCGGCTTTCATAGACATCCTGTCTTGCTTTGGGCAGAACGAGCTCTTTAAAAAAAAAATTAAAGTATTAAAAAATAAAAATAAGTTTTTCCCTTGTCCTTTGTAGTGCCAGACCAAAAGAGCATGAAAAGCAGTGCCTATTTACTGCCTGAAACCTCTAAAAGAGCAAAGCTGACTACGACCGGCGGGTTTTTCATCACAAACGAAGGTTGCATACTTATAAAGTGAAATGATAACAATTGACTGAGACAGCCTAAAAAAGAATATGACAACAATTGACCGGGACGGAGGGAATACATACTAGTATTAAACAGGTGCATAAAATAAATGCTTGTAGCATAACGTTTTGAAACTGCAATCTTAAAGAACACAAATTGTTGTCTACAACGGTTGTAAACAATAGTGAAACGAATTTGATAACCCTGGATCAATTTTTTTTCCCGTCTCATATATATCGAGAATCATCAGGTAAACAAGACCATAATTCTGTGGAGAATTTGTTAGGTTGACTTATCATCCGGTGACAAATAGGGGGTCAGTATCGGATCGGGTTATTAACGAAGTATATTTTATCTTATGTATTTCATTTTGTATAGGTAATTTCCTTTTAAAACAATTTGTAGATACCTACTTTAATTTCAAGTGAAGACAATTTAGATTATTGAATGTCAATTTGGATTTATTGGACCATTGTTAAGCTAATTCGTTATCGGATCATCTATTGGATTATATCAATATCTGGTCTTGGGTCGGTTCATGCCGGTTCCGCATTCAGGGTTTGGACAAACGAGGTTGCTATTGGTTGTCGATTAAACCTTCACAAATTCTCATTTGTGACGGCACTATCCGTCGCAAGCTTGCGACGGGCCGAATACATACTATATTGCACTGAAATGGGTCGGAGCATGTGCAAATGGATCAACAATAGCCTGCACTACCTACTCCCCTACCCCGTACTACATTACATACTTTATTACTAATTATTAGACTTTATTACTCTTACATTAAATGCTCCCACTTTCTTTTGCATGCAAAACAGTGACAATCTCTCACTCACCTCCATTCTTTTCTCACCCATACCTTCATCCATTCACCTCCATTCATTTCAGAAAATTTTACCATAAAAAAACCTCACAAAACCAAACCCTAATATCCCAACAATTTTTCTAAATAAAAAATGGCGGATGAAAATGTCAAGCCTAATACAGTGGCCGAGTTGGTTGTTGAAAATGATGACGGTATTGTATGGAATGATGATGATGGTGCCATAAGCGATGAAGTTTCTACGGAAATGACAATGAGTAAAGGTTTGTATGTTGTTTTGAATTTTAGGCAAAACTACTATTATTATTATAATTATAATTATTATTTTTCATGTTGTTATTGAGCCATTGTTGATGTTGTTGTTGTTGTTGAGTCATTGGTTTTGTTGTTGTTGTTGAGTCATTGTTGTTATATTTTCAGTTGTTGCGCCATTGTTGTTGTTGATGTTGTTGTAGTTTAGCCATTCTAGGAATACTACCATTGTTTCCCCTAATGTTTGTATTTTTGTTTCTAATGTACCCTTTCAAATGTCATTATATGTGAGCGTAATGTCAGCCCGTATCTTTTATATATATTGTCTTATGCAGATGACATGTTACCATTATTCCCCCTAATGTACACCCCTGGTAATTACCATGTCACCCTGTATCTTTTATATACATTGTCTTATGCAGATGACATGTTACCATTATTCACCATAATGTACCCCTGGTAATAACTATGTCACCCTGTATCTTTTATATATATTGTCTTATGCAGATGACATGTTACCATTATTTCCCCTAATGTACCCCTGGTAATAATAACCATGTCACCCTGTATCCTTTATATATATATTGTCTTATGCAGATGACATGTTACCATTATTCCCCCTAATGTACCCCTGATAATAGGTTATCCTAGAACAACAAAATGTTTGTATTTTTTGGTAGTAATGTTACCCTGTCAACTTTCACAGGTATAGATTATTCAAAGTCATTGGTAGGGATGAAAGCATCAAGATGGGAAGTTCTCTACGAGATGTATAAGATACATTCACAGGCTCTGGGTTTCAGTATTAGGAAAGTAACCTCCCGCAGGCTGAATGGGATTGACACACCTGAAGTCGAGAGATACTTTGTATGCTCATGCGCACGACGAAAGGGAGAAGCCAATCCGATGCACGACGAAAGGGAGAAGCCAAAGGAAGAAAAGGAACGTCGGTAAGAACAAAAAAGCTCGAACAAGGAAAGACAACGTAACACAGAATGACGATGTTTACATCCCGATTCCGCGTCTACTGTGAATGTTGAAGAAATGGCAACATTATGATATTTTGCAAAGACATGGGACGCCCCCAGAAGTGAAACTTTTTGCTTACGTTAGTACCAGACTACTTGCAATGTAATATGCCTATTTTGGCATTATTTTGTGAACTACGATATTACATGGCCATCCATCTATAATTTTGTCAACATTATCATATTTGGACAACAATGTGAAAAGTGGTTATGTTTAGGTAATTGTCCACTAGGTGACCAATTAACGTACAATTGATGTTTTGCTAGACTTATGTTACCAATTTATCAGCATTTTGTGACCAATATATCAACTAATGTTACCAATATAAATGGTTACATGATGTTATAGCAATGGTTACATGTTTGATGATGAGATGTTGTCATGTGGCTCACTTTGTTGCATGTTAGTGTCAACATTATCATATTTGGACAGGTGATGTTGTGCTAAACTTATATGTTACCAATATATCAGCATTTGTTACCAATATATCAGCTAATGTTACCAATATAAATGGTTACATAATAATGTTGTATCAATGGTTACATATAAATGGTTAATTTTATTACCAATATATCAGCTAATGTTACCAATATAAATGGTTACATGATGTTATAGCAATGGTTACATGTTTGATGATGAGATGTTGTCATGTGGTTCACTTTGTTGCATGTTAATGTCAACATTATCATATTAGGACAATTGATGTGTGCTAAACTTATGTTACCAATATATCAGCATTTGTTACCAATATATCAGTTAATGTTACCAATATATATGGTTACATAATGGTGTATCAATGGTTACATATTTTTACCAATATATCAGCATTTGTTACATATTTCACTTTATTGCATGGTAATGTCCACTTAATAAGTAAACAACTGACATATATATAATAAAGTTGGTCACATTCTAGTAGAATATACCATTAAAAACAAGCTGGTCGTCTTCTAAATAGTCATATTATAAAGACGATCAGTACGATGCAAAGGATCCAACAACAGTTTAAAGATTACATCCACCATTACAACTAACATAGAAATAACGACCATAGATCACAAGGCCATAGAACATGTCCAAAAAAAAGTCTAAGCATGAAACAACTAGTTCTTGTCAGCCCCTTTTTTTGCCCTCGTGCGGGTGGTCAACATGTTGCCCTTGGGTCGACCATCCTCACCGCTGGGACCGCCTAACTCCCCGAACCCAAGGTCAAATGACAGTGGCTTCACCATCTCAATGACAACCAACCTATCCAACTTCTGTCCAAGGGCGTGGAACTCCGCCAGGAAAACTGGATTTTTCAATGCTTGCGTGAAAGAACCCTGCAACTGGTTGCCTTCACCACCAAGAGCTGCCATCTCAATTCCATTTCTTGACCCTTCAGGCTCGTTTTCACCCGCCTCATGCCTTCCCAACTCCCGTGTCATCACGTTATGCTTATGGGAGACCACCTCCATATTTCTCCTTGTCACCATCCAATTGCGCAGGCAAATCTACACATTGTACAAACAGAAACAGAAACTCACATGTTACCATATGCATGTGACTAGCACAACCCAAAGGAGTAACCAGAAGAACAAAAACATGTAACCAGGGCAACAACAACAAAATGTTATCATTTCACAACAACATGTGTCCATTTCAGATATATACATTTAATATAACATTGGGAACAAATTATAACAATCATTCATGTAACTAGCACAACACATACATATAACCAGAAGAACACCAACATTTAACCACAACAACAACTACAACATGTAACCACAACAACAACTACAACATGATATCATTTTGACAACAACATGTGTCATTCTCAGATGATAACATTTAACGTAATATTGGGAACACATGATAATAATCTTCATGTATCCAGAGCAATAAGAACATGTAACCACACATAGATAGGTTAAGTGGTAACATTTTACTACAACATGTATTCATTTCAGATATATATATTTAATATAATATTGAGAACAATTTTTAACAATCATTCATGTAACTACTTCAACAAACACATGTAACTAGAAGAACACCAACATGTAACCACAACAATTACTGAGAACAACTACAACATGTTATAATTTCAATAACAACATTTGTCCATTTTGGAGGGAACATTTAATGTAATACTGAGAACACGTGACAATATTTAAATGAGCATATTGTCATAAATTAGCAATATTATTTCAAAACTAAAAAAATGAGCATTACTGAACTTACGTCATGGTAGGTGGAACGGAGCTCTTCATCATTCATCATCCTGCACTCTTTGATTGTGACGTCTTGCCGTTTCTCACCACTTTGATAGAGAAAAGGACGATACAAACGAATATACATATTAAAAACCACCAAATAAGAGGAAAAAAACGGAAAAATAAAATAAAATTGAATTACAAATCAAAACTATGATACCTTCTTCAACTGCATGTGCGTCTTTAGTTGTCCTCTTAGGTGACACCTTATTGGCTGCAGTTTTAATTCTCATGTTACTAAATATGGTTCGAATGTTTGGTGTTTAAGGGGTGTTTGTGACCAGTTTTAATACTTGATTTTGTAATTTTAAGAGAGAGAAAGAGGAGATGATTTAAATGTGGATCTGAAAGAGAATGAATGTGGATGTGAGAGGGAGAGTGAATGGTGAGAGGTAGAGTGAATGTGGAAAAAGAGTCTGTTGAGTGGAAAAAGAAACGTAAAAAGAAATGGTTGGGTGGCCTAGGGAAGACAAAACAAATAATAATAAAATTAGACTAGTCAATTCGTGCAGTCCTATGTCTAATCAGTTTCTCACCCACATTTGAATATGATCGACCCACTTTTATCAAATATGCAACTATTCGCCCCGTCGCAAGCTTGTGACGGATACCATCCGTCACAAGCAAGACTAATTGTTAAACCTTAGCCCGGCTTGGTTAAGATCGGTTTTAATTCACCGAGTTCTCGAGTTATATCGGATTCGAGTCCTCAATTCGGGTAAGCTGTCAGCTCCTTCCTTTGTTCATCCCCTTTCCACACTCTTTGTGCGTCTGTGCGTATCTCTAATCTCCTCACATGTCTTAGAAAATCAAGATGATATCAACAATCCATTTCTGCAAACAATCTGATCTTTCTTCTTCCTTCAATCATTCTTTTTCATTTACTTCTCAAAATTTCACTTTTTTCTCCTCTTCTTCTTCTTCTTGTTACAGTACCTTGAAACTTCCTTTCAAAGCTCCAAACTTTTGCTCTTATAAACCCTTAATTTGTCTCTTAAACCCTCGTAAAACCCTCAATTTTACAACCCAATGCACTTCAAATTCGAATTTTGTGTCAACTGAAGTTAAACAAGCAGATGAAGAAACTGAAAAAGAAGAAGAAGAGAAAGAAGAAGAAGATGCTGAGGCAACACTTCTCTTTGAGGTTGTTACTTTCACTAATTATTTGACCACAATTTGTTTTCTTTTGATGTTTTGTTTTGATTGGAATAATGGGTTTTAATTATTTATGATGTAATTATTGGGTTTTTATTTTTATGGGGTGTCATTTTGTATTTGAATGTTTTTCTTTGATTTCGAGTTTTCTCATATGTAAGACAGTCTCATGGAAGATTAGTAATCGTACCCTATTTGTGTTTGTTATGTAAGGGGTAATTGATTTGAGAAACAGCTGAAATGTAGTTAGAATGAACATTTGGTTGTGTTGCTGAGGTCAATTTTAGTGATGCATTGTTATTTGTACTGTATAATGTTTAGTTAATCGCGGAAGTTCAATTGCTTGGTGTTTGGAAATTGGAACTAGGATCCTCGGCATTTCTTTGTAGGAAATGGAGGGTGTAGATTAAATTAAGTAATGGAGAAAGGAAGTCGAGAGGGTGTAGATTCGGCTAAGATTAAATCCGGGCCATTGATTAGGTAATGAAGAAGGGAAATGGAGAGGATCATGACTTTGTCGGTTGGCTACTTGTGGAGCATTGATATAATAGCTTGTTGGAGATTGCTTTTGACTTTGACGAATTTAAGTGGAATGTTAATTTGCGGAGGAAAAATTGGTTTCAATAGATCATTTTTGGTATTGCTTTCGTGCTGTTGAGTTTTTCAAAGAGTTCTTCTAAGTTATATCTTAAATAGGTATGCTGTGATTCATTAGAAAGGCGAAAACTATATTACAAATTGTAGGATGAGAATAATGGCTTATTCCTTTGAATTGCCTTACCAAATGTGCTTACTGCATGACCTGCAAATAGGACAGGAGCTTTGTTTTCCTGGCCTCCTACTCATCTTTTGATAATCCTGTAAATTTGGGAAGCAAAAAAATGGCTCAAACTTTGTTCACGATGTGGCATTTGGAAGGTCGATTAGGGGTTGTACCGAAAGTTTTTTTTTCCTATTAAGATGATTGTGTTGTTGTGACTCCAGAAACTGAGAAATGCTGAAATAGAAAGGGTTAAGAAGCAAGAAGAGTTTGAAAACAAAGCAAATGTACAGCTGGAAAGGCAGCTTGTAATGGCCTCAGAATGGAGCAGGACCTTATTGACTTTTCGGGGGAAGCTGAAGGGTACTGAGTGGGATCCTGTGAATTCGCATCGAATTGATTATAGCGATTTTTTGAGGCTATTGAACACAAAAAATGTGAAATATATGGAGTACTCAAATTTTGGTCAGACAGTATCAGGTTAGAAATGATTTACATCTTTATTTACATTGTCTGCACATCTGGTTTCGTTTTGTTTTTTTCTAGTGTTTAAGGGTGTGCTTGTATACAAAAAGTGGCAGAGGGGAGAGGGGAGGGGAAATGAACCGAGGGAGATTTTCTTATAAAATATTCCCCATGTTGGAGGGATTTCAATTTACCTTGCAGGAACAAAGTAAAGGGATCTCTTCTCTCAATATTTCTCCAACTCCATTTTTCTAACTTACAACAACAACTTGTTATGGATGGAATCCCACAAAATATGGGTAGGAGAATTCAAATGTACATGACGTTAACCCTATTTGTTAGCAACATAGTTCACAGATGACCCAAAATAAAATTCCGTCTAGAATTGTATCAAATGACTGCTACTGCACAATAAGAAGAAGCGTAGCCACTTTAATGAGTCATTTTGCTAACCAAATAAAAGCAAAATGTTTCCGTCCCTATTCATACTCTCCGTATTTCTCTCGCCCGTCTCTTTCTTTTTTTATGGCTTACCTTTGTATTTACTGGGGGAGAGATTGCTTGTGGGATAACATCTTCGTGATATCAAAAGGTCTACATTGTGTCAATTGATCTTTGAAAGAGAGCCATCTAAAAATAACGTGAGACTAAACCAATTTAACAAAAATCCCCACTCATATATGATATATTTATAAACAGTAAACACACTAGAAAGTAGAAATTGTAGTCTAGACATAATTGCCCATAATATGGGTGAGGCTCGTGATAATCTTATCGTGAGTCCATTCTCATTTGAGAATTTGTTACTGCGTTTTTTAGTGGCGTGTGTCTTCTTCCATAAAGCTCTGGTTGTACATAATTAATTTGCATACATATCTTGATAAGTGATTGTGGATTCCAATTCACAGTTATACTCCCTTACTACAAAGATCAAATGGTGGAAGGAGGGGGTCCAGAAGGAAGTTTACAGAAGGAAGTTATCTACAAGCGTCATATAGTTGACCAGATGCCAATTGATTCTTGGAATGATGTCTGGGGGAAGTTGCATCAGCAGTTGGTGAATGTCGACGTGATCAATGCAAACACGGTGTCTGCAGAAGTGTATTCTTCTGTTGCAACAGCTGTTGTGTGGTCCATGAGGCTAGCCCTTTCCATAGGGTTATATCTTTGGATTGACAGTAAAATGAAGCCTATCTATGCAAAGCTAATTCCTTGTGATTTGGGTAAACCCGACAAAAAGTCAAGGCAGCCCCTTAAGCGGCGTGCATTAGGTTCACTCGGGAAGAGTCGAGCAAAATTCATATCAGCAGAAGAAAGAACAGGAGTAACATTTGATGATTTTGCAGGCCAAGAGTATATCAAACAAGAATTGCAAGAGATTGTTCGGATTTTGAAAAACGAAGATGAGTTTCAAGATAAAGGTATATACTGCCCTAAGGGAGTATTGCTCCATGGTCCTCCCGGAACTGGAAAAACTCTGTTGGCGAAAGCTATTGCTGGGGAAGCAGGACTTCCTTTCTTTGCTGCTAATGGAACAGACTTTGTGGAGATGTTCGTAGGTGTAGCCGCATCTAGGGTGAAGGATCTATTTTCTAGTTCAAGATCATTTGCTCCTTCTATTATTTTTATTGATGAAATAGATGCAATTGGTAGCAAACGTGGTGGCCCGGACATTGGAGGTGGTGGGGCCGAGAGAGAACAAGGTCTGCTTCAAATATTGACTGAGATGGATGGTTTCAAAGTTTCCACATCACAGGTTCTGGTCATTGGAGCGACCAACCGACTGGACATCCTTGATCCCGCCTTGCTAAGGAAGGGAAGATTTGACAAGATTATTAGGGTAGGTTTGCCTTCCAAAGATGGGAGACTGGCCATATTGAAGGTACATGCAAGAAACAAGTTCTTTCAGTCTGAGGAGGAAAAAGAAGTTCTCCTGCAAGAAATTGCCGAGCTGACTGAAGATTTTACTGGGGCGGAGTTGCAAAATATTCTCAATGAAGCTGGGATTTTGACAGCTAGGAAAGATAAAGACCATATAGGCAGAGAAGAACTTCTAGAAGCTTTAAAAAGGCAGAAGGGCACATTTGAAACCGGGCAAGAAGATAATAAAGATATCCCCGAGGATTTGAAGCTTAGATTAGCATATCGAGAAGCAGCTGTTGCTATCCTTGCTTGTTGTTTCCCTGACCCTTACCGTCCATTTGTCGGGACAAACATAAATTCAATTTCTAGTAAGCCTAGCATGGAATATACTGATTTTTCCGGGAGAGTATTTATGAGGAAATCCGATTATGTAACCAACATTGTCCGAGCTTGTGCTCCGAGGGTTGTGGAAGAGGAGATATTCGGGATTGATAATTTATGCTGGATTTCTTCTAAAGCTACTCTTGAAGCTTCAAAGTTTGCCGAATTTTTGATACTTCAGACAGGAATGACAGCCTTTGGAAAAGCATATTACAGGAGTCAACGCGATCTTGTCCCTAATCTTGCTGCTAAACTTGAAGCACTTAGAGAAGAATACATGCGTTATGCTTTGGATACATGTTCATCTGTGCTGAGAGAACATAGTGGTGCTTTGGAGACAATTACCGATAAACTCCTTGATACCGGAGAAATCAATGCTTCCGAAATTTGGGAGATATTCAAAACATCTCCAAAAATTCCTCAGCCTGATGTTATACCTGTCGATGAATATGGTGCATTGGTTTATGCAGGTAGATGGGGTTTACATGGTGTGAGTTGTCCCGGAAGAGTTACATTTGCACCAGGTAATGTGGGATTTGCAACCTTTGGTGCCCCTCGTCCTATGGAAACTCAAATAATTAGTGACGAGACATGGAAGTTAGTAGATGATGTATGGGATAAAAGAGTTGAAGAAATCAGAAATGAAGCCTCAAAGGAGACTGAAGATGAAAAGGAGAGGCCACAACTTTTGATAGCTAGCCATTTCCTATGACCATCTCCTTTCAAGAAGGCACAGGTAAAATCAGCTCATTTGGGTTACGATGTGGTCGCAAATAGAAAATTAAGGTGTTGGAGATATAGATAGTTACGGGTTTCTTATATAACTATGGGTGGGAACCTTATAAGGTATCGGGGTGAGGTTGCTGACTACATGTACCAACTAATGTCCCAGTAGTTACACTTGTATGTTGTTTTAATACCATGTTCTTGCCGATGTACCAATCATAAATTAACTCTTTTTTGCATTATCATGGGACATTGAAGTTTTTCGACCATGAAAGCAACCAACAAAGCCCATCATAAGCGTCTAACAAAGTACTTCGTATCTCGTTAATATCACCCTTGGTGGTTATGGTGCACAAACCACCAGAGTACTCGGTATTTGTTAAGGTGCACTTCTCTTGCCATGTCGTGTATCATATTGTTTTGAGCTCATATACTGCCTATCACTCATGAACATGCCCAAAGGAATCTCTTCAACACTTCTAAGTTCTAACGTAGCTCTGCCACCATTGAACATGGCGTCTCGTGGCCATATACAGCCTTCGAACTTGCATTTTGGAACTACCCCCATATCAATGTATAAGAATCAATTAAATTTGTCCACACAAACTCTTATTACCTCTATGTTCACTTTTGTGTCGGTGTCGAGTTTAACAGGTTATGCCTTACCCATTATGGCCCTATAGGGGATACTGGAGATGAATTGATACATCATTATATATTTTGATATTGGAGCAAGGGTTATCACTAAGTTTAATTGAACTTGACACCGTCTCCCTTTAAATCGTCCACTCTTAAGTCTTAAGCATGTATCGTATAGCTTTCAATTCAGCCTTCCGGGATCACTTTGGGCAAACGTGTGCAACATATGAACCTAAGAAGTTTCATGTAAAGTTTAGGAAGATTCTGTCTGAAAGTGAATTAAAGAAGAAAATAAATTCATGTTTTTGTCTTCACCTTTGTCGAGTCTACATTTAGCCCATTTAAGAGAGGACTTTTAGTTGACCCTAAATTTGATCGATGTGAGTATGTGACCATCTGAACCAAAATGGGCAAGATGACATTCTTGCTCGAGATTGTCATCATCAATCAATAGCCCATCACATTTGTAATAAAATAGTTCATAGGCTAGCTAAGAGAGCTATTAACCCGCAAGACTCGATCGTAAAAGGAAAAAAAAAACCACCGAAGACCACCCCAATATTATATCGGGTATCAATTCCACCGCTCGAGTAAAAATGTCAAGTGAAACACAAGGCTTGGCACATAACCTCGATATTGCAGTGCAGGACCTGCTTCATGCCTAGCCCTTAGCCTTGGTTATGGCTAGTCCTTAGCCTTTGACGTGCCTTAGTCCTTATGAGGTGAAGTACGTGATTCTACTTGCAAGTTGCAACATGTCAAAGTAACATCCCGACCACTGTATGTCTTATAAACTTGAAGCAACATCCCAAATAGACGACACAGTTACATGTTTTGGGACTCCAGGGAATGAACAGAGCATAGGTTGTTTGCAGTAAACGGGTAGCTACATACCATTTTGAAAGGAAAAAAAACAGGCCTAGCGTAACAAAAAGATGGTTGGGCGAAAAATCACTGCATTCCCTTCACAAATAGCATGCAGTATTACAGTTTCAACAATGGACCAATTTTCACATTTTGCCAACTAAATTATGTACAATATTTATCTCATATTTCATTTCAGGGCATTAAGTCTAATCCTGCGGCTCTTATCTCCTAAAACCAAAAAAGCCTTTACAAGTTCCTCCTTCATCATGAAAAGCACAGAAGCTGCAAATACACTCTGAACTATTTTCGTGCTCATCCCTTTGTAAAATCCTCGCAATCCTTCATATTGGATCATCTTGAATATCGCGTCCAGAGTTCCTGTTGCAAATAACTCTAAGTATATACTGAGTATTAACTGGAACTGACACGACCCTACTACAGCTAAACATTTACGAATTTAGTGACAGATGAGTACCATTGAACGAGCCAAAAAGGAGGCATTTTCAATTAGGAGGGATTCTCTATCACTAAAGTTTGTCTGCTCGGACTTTAGAGAAAAAAAAAATATAAATGGTCAGAAGACATACCTGAGTATCTCAATGAGATGTTTTTGCCAATGTCTTGCTTTGCCTGAAGCCTCGACTGCAAATGCAATCAAATTTCACACAAGTGTGTATTAGTAAATTTTTCGCTCAGGCTTCCTTTTCCCTGAATCCAGACGAAGGCAACTTAAATGTTAAAATAAAGGTCATACCCTCTCAGAGACTCAGAGGATGGTCGTTTTGAGGGATAATTACCGAGAACACAGAGACGGGTATTATTGAATCATATGCAGAAGAGTAGAAGACCTTTACAAACACAATTGAAGGATAAACTAACTGGCAATTTCTAACAGACACAGTCTTGAAAATTAAATTACTTAAGCTAGATATGTTGTGCACTTGTGCATTATGCTATTACGCACTACTCCTTCGTTTCTCTGCAAACTTTCACACTTCCTTTTGGAGCAGATTCACTATCCTCGCAGCTACCCCACGAACCACCATCAGGCAGCACCGAAACTACCACCAGACCTCGCCAGCCCAACAAACCCCTTGACCCAACGACCTCAACAAACCCACCGTACCCCATCGACCCAACACCCTTGAAACCTTCATCACCCTCGGTATCCCCACTTTCAACTTGAAAACTAATCATATAGAACATAATACAGTTATGCTAGATAATTAGCAATCTTGTCAACTACAGAATATAGGAAGACAGTAACCAAAATACCTTGACTACTAGTAAAGGATATGTTACGACTGTCGCACCAAGTTTTGCCACAGCTCCAAGTAAGAAAACCTATGTAAAAATATGGAGTGAAATTTCAGCGAATTCGTCTTCTTTTTTTTACAATTTATTTAAGTGAGATGCTTAAACAGTAATACCACTTATGACTTACCTCCAATGCCGTCGCTTGCTTTACACCAAGCTTATTAGTAGCCCGTTTCTCTTTAAGGGATCTCAACGAGGTCTCATAAATCATGAACTGAATAGATGGATTACAGACCTGATAGTAATAAATTCATTGCTTTAGATCAAAGATTCAAAGGTCTAATATGTTTTCTTATATTATGATAGATTGCTGACTCGAGGGTGACAGGTGACTAACCATTATCAGAGTTGGAACCAAGCCCTTCCAAAATCCTCTAATGCCTGCTTCATTGTAAACCTCAGATGCCTGTCACCAATCAAAATTTAGAAGGCATATAAATAGAGCACAAGATAATAAGACACGCTCAATTAGCTCATACAATTTTGACAATCACTCAGATAAGTCGTGAAATCTAGAGATGCAGGGATGGTCACATAAATCACACAATCCAGGAATTTAACAGCACCATTAGTTCAAGGTCACATTAGTAATAGACTACATCCGAAACATGCTTTTCCAATGTAACAATAGCTATGGGATGCAAGTTAAAAAATCCCTCTTCTTATAAGGACCACAATTGTTTTTAAAACATACAAATCAGTTCACTACATTTCTACAATGAGCAAGAAATAACCCACTAAAACACTCTCATGTTGAGTATGGACCTCAAATTCTCTCATATGTTTCATCTCCTAAAATCTTTTGGCCCAAAGCAAATGAAATGGATCAAAGTGAATGAAAGGAGAATAATTCACACAAAGTGTCATCACTACAAATATCATGCTCTAGACATTATTGAATTTCAGACTACCGACGTCAACAGGTAACTCTAACAAGTCTATCTGAAATTTTTTACACTATACCAGTAACTCTAACAAGCCTCTTTGTGTTGCGAACACAATGGTAAGGTTGCGTGCATCCCCCCCCCCCCTCGGCGCAATTTTCAGGAGCCATTGGGGAAGTAGGTTAATATTGTTGCACAGAAGTCTCGGAGACTGAAAAAATAATATGAGCAGAGCATTTGTTTGGCACCCATCACTATGCCATATGACACAATTAAGGCCTTCATATAACCAATTGGAACATGACACTCACCGCTTGAAACGTTCCATATGGCTTTGGTTTCATTGATTCGAGTTCGGCCAATTTCTCTTGTAAGGTGGAGTCTGTCCAACTGTTTTCAGAAGCCTCCCTCAGAAGGGCATCCGTCTTTCTCTCCATTATGTTTCTTTCTGCTTGAGTGTGTGTCTATAAGGAAAAAGGCTGCAGACATTAGATATCTTTCATGAGCTCTGATAAACACACTGCAAATTCTGCAATTACAAGTGTAACTAAAACACAATAGACATAATGCCTATAAATAAGTAGCTGTTGCTTTCTAGAGTTCCTAAGATGCATCTAGAAGACTAGAGCAGCCATCTACCTAATACCTGCTAGCATAAATTTGAGAGAATGCACATCATAGCAACATTTTCTTGATCGATAATATTTCGATAGTATCATTCTGATCGTAGGAGAAATTTTGAAAAGCTTACGGAACATACTGTATGCAAAGAAGCTCTTACCATATTTACATCAAACTAGAAAAGTTGAAAGGAAATTCTCAACAGCTCAAAATGGTAAGAGAAACTAAAAGTTCAAATACTCTGGCATAGACGTTTGACATGAATACACGATCATATGAATTTAACAATTTCCATTTGCATGTAAAGGAAAGATCTGCAAGCACCTGCATTCGTGTGACAAGTACCCAGATTGGATTTGTCATCAAAACATTCAAGGATCTGCAAGTTAATAGATACATCAAGAAATCAGTATCGTAGATGTTTGTACTGGGTTCTTTAGATGGGACGAATACAGTTTTCGTAGACATAAACTATAGAGGGTAACTAAAATGAACTTATCACATTATTCAAAAAAAAAAATATCACATAAATATATAACTAAAACTTTTATATCAAAAATATCAAGAGTGCTTAGATTACCCTGCGGCTGCTGCTACAGCAAGCCATGACATCATTCCAACATTTCCATCACCAAGTCCCTTGGCCTTGCGTGCTGCTGAGATCGATTCAGCCTTGTTCTTAAAAACTTGGTAGAAGTAATAATACACGCCCTGGGAACAGAGATAAACAAGTTTACAGCAAAATAATACCATGGTAGCTCAAGGACTCCCGCAAATTGGAGGATAAGGAGAGGTTTGATGTAAGCAGACCTCTGTGCCAGCTGTTGGTTCACAATAACCCAAAAAATGAAATTTGTGCTAATAATTGAATAAAATGACTGTTGGTTCACAATAACTTGATGTGCAACCAATGTAAGTGAGCCATTTGATATAGTTACAGCATTTATGCTTGTCTATTTTTTACTTATATTCTCTTTTTTTAGGACTCCATGAACCTTAGTATTCGTCTTATCTTTCTTTCTTCCTTCCCTTTCGTATATGGGGAAGCCTCGTGGGGACGGAAATTAAGAATTGGTTCGAACTCTTATTTGGTAGGAACTGTTAATAATTCCGCAGGTAATGAAACCATTAAAAGAACGCTAGACCTGGCGTTAACCTCTCCCCCGAGAAGGAAAAACAGGTCATTTTCTTATGAAAACAGGCTCGGCACATGTAGTGGATGCCAGATTTTCAGCAAAAAAAATTGGTGCAAAAACTTGGTAGCTTAATAAACCGTGCCCTTTTCGGTTACGGGGCCGGCCGCCGCCGGTAATGGACCTACTTACCTTGCTTGTCGACCAACATCATGATCCAAAACCAAAGAATAATAAGTCTTTGTTTTCACAAGAAATGGGAACAAAGCCAAAAACAAAAATTATCAAAGAAAATAAAATACCCTCTTTACATGTTTATAAAGTTATATTCTAGCTTGATATATCTAGATTAGTCATCAATGGTCTACCACACATGATCACGAGAGACCTTAGTGATAATTGGAAAGTTACAAAGTTCAATACATCTTTAACATGCACATTAACCATTCTTAGAGACTTGGAGCCCATTGCTACAAAGAATCACCACATTTTAACTTGTAGAGTGATTTCAAAGACATTTGAACCATTAGATTAGAGCTTGTAGAGACACTTCAAAGACATTTCAAATTTCAACCACTATAATTATATACAGTACTTGTTACTTAGTTTCTGTTTCCAGTTGAGCCAAGGACACAATATCCAATAAATTTCAATCAATAAAACAAAACTGATCATTAAACTCGATGTACTTTTTATTGTGATGTACTATTTGATATTATTCTCGACGCAATACTCATTACGGATCGGCCAAAAACAACCTCTACGTGTTACTAAGAGTTAAGGCAGGGGTAAAGCTGCATACATCAGACCCCCCTTACTGTTCCATTTGCAGAAGCCCTTAAGGCATTGAGGTAATATAGTCGTTGTATACTTGTATACTAGACTAGAACTTCCAGATTCTAGCTAAATGTCTAATAGCCGGAAATTGATCCTCCAAGGAACCTAGCATCAATTGACACTTGCCACGACAGCAAGTAGCAAAGAAACGCAAGGAAACATATTCTTCTCTGAAGAAAATCAGAATTAATCAATTCTTTGAGAACTGGAAAGGGCCTGTAGCCCTGTACCCAGGAATAGGGTCGAATAAAAATCTTGTTCATCATCCAAATATGCCCACCAAATTCCAAAAATAGCAAGCACTGTCTCAAACAGTATTGGCTGAAAGCTAAGGTAATTATATCTTTAGTGATTCCAGATACGCAACTTGCAGGTTGATGGATTCGGTAAAACCACGAAATTGAATATATAGCTCAGACTAACCTGTGAAGCAACTGTCCCAAACAGAGAAGGCTTCAGACCGCTGTAAAGACCACCCCAGCCCTCAGTTTTAATAACCTGATGAGACAGAAAATGCAAATTCACAACATAGATTTACAAAGCTTTGGCCGACTGCTAAGGCAATAAGGTTGATGGAAGCTCAGCATTTAATTTCATGAGCACCAGCTGATAATAAAGAGTGCATCAACAACTAAGTTTCGCATTGTGGAGTAAGCATATAAAAAAAATGAACTTCACATGTTTTGAGAAGAAAATTTCAAAAAAACAGAAAATCTAGCCTGAAGGATTTGGACAAGTGTGCCTCCAGAAGGACGATTTGCAGAAGGTACGGACCCATGGCTACCCTCGAGCCCTTTCTTGACAACCCTTTCAGTTTGCTGGCGTGTATTAACCTGAAATCATAACGACATACCCACTTTTGATTATGTTTCATAAGCTATATATTGCTTTAAGTAGAAACCTAGAGACGATCCCATATCATTATAATATTAGACCAAACCAATTCGACTAGGTCCCACCCATACACCCAATTAACCTACTGAATAAACTTAACAAATAACTACCCATAATATGGGTCTGTCGTATGATAATCTTATAATGAGATTTGAGACTATCTCATACGAGAAATTTTGGTATTTCAAAGCACAAGTAACACAGAATAAACACTAGATTATATACCGTTTGAAGAGGGTAAGTTAGTATCTGGGCAATTAGACCGCCTCCAGCTCCTGCAAGCCCATTTGCTAAAGCGCTCGACATACCTACTCCTACTCAATGCATCACCGAAGGCACCCACCAAGTTCACCACAAAACTTTCAAGTAAAAAAGAATCTCTAAAGCTGTAAATGAAGAATCTCGTATCAGAACATCTGCAACATGTAATTACTATCGATGAATACTCAACAGTACAAAATTCAAACTTAAATTTGACCCTCACCCTAAACAATATTAACCCGAACATTTTCCTTTCTTTCTTCGACGTAATTCAGACTGTTGATTACTGTACATGACTCCCATGTACTTCGTTTGTATTGCCATTTATCGCTACCCGTTGATTACGGGCTTTCGGCTTTCATTAGTGAATAGCCTCAATGATCAAAAATTAAATTATGGTGAAGTTTTGACAAATCTCTCATGTTCTTCATTTTAAGTTTTACAATTAATCCCAATTCCCATAGTGCATATTAATAGAATATAACTATAATATATGGGCCTCAATCGATATGGTTCATCATGGTATTAGACGGTAACAGGTTCAAACTCTGCAGCCCCTAATATCTCACAAACTCACCAATTGGAAAAACGAATATAACTACGAAAGTACATTAAGCAATGATAGAATGAGTGGAAATCAATGAAAATATAAAAAATGGGGGATGCGATGGGATTACATAATTACATACCATGGATGAGAGAAGAAGTAGGTGAAGAAGCTGACACACTATTATTATTTTTGCGCCACACAGTTAAACACATGACACCAGGAAAATTAGATAAGATAATTATTACCTGTCAACCTCCTCCCAAATTCCAATTTTTTTTTTTTTGAGAAGGTAAAGAGCAAAATTGTTAAATCTCGCCTCTATATTACTCATCCCGTCCTCTAATTTCATTTTACTTTCCATTTTTGTCTTTCTCACTAAACATCTCTCTGAAATTTTACTGTTTATTCGAAAATGAGTGACGGTAATGAATTTTTCAATTATCTTTTTAATTTGTACAATAATTATGATAACGAACATCGATTTGAAAACGATTGGAACGGACAACAACATTATCGTTATAACGATGAACATTATAATTATCGTTATAACGTTGGACTAATAGCCCATTTTAAATCTTACAAAATGGGCAAAGCTTCAGCCTATTTGAACAATTTAGGTAAGATGTGACAGTTTTAGGAATGGTTAACAATTTAAGAAAAAGTACTAAGTTGTTTTATAAAATTTTAAAATTTTCACTAATTGATATTAATTCATTTTAGATATTAATTTCATTTGTTAATTCTATTTTAATATTTTTTGTTTTGTAAAAAGTATAATCTACTTCATATCGTAACGAGCAAAAAAGCTACAGTTACACTCGGTGTATAAAATCTTCTATACACCACGAGTAGTGTTGTGACATGTGGCAATTGTGGAAATATGAGATAGAATCTTAACTTTTATTTTGTTATATTTTTGGAACCAAAATTTAAAACTCAAATTTGAAATTTAAAATTTTCGAAAATTATTATATGTATTAGTTTTTCAAATTTGGTACATATTTTTATCTAGTTTTTTTTTTTATCTCTAACATTGCTATAACATCGTTTATTTGGTTTACTTAATAGGTATTTTTATCAATTGATGCAATATTATTGTATATTGATTGAAATGATTACATACTAATATTTTATATTAAATATTATTATTAATGGCAATCTATATGAATGGCAAGATGTAATATTTAATCAAAACTCTTAAAATTTCCCTCCCATATTTCTCATATTTCCCTTAAATAATCTATTTTTTTCCCTCCAAACCTTTTCATAATTCCCTCCCCAACTAGTAATAGATTCCTCCACATGTCAAATTTTGATTGGTGGTGTATAGAAGATTCTATACACCGAGTGTAACCGTAGCATTTTCCTGGTAACGAGTATATGATACTCCCTCAAATTGAGAGTTTTGTTCTTTATTTTCATTTTGAGCTAAGTGGGGTGGGGTTTCCTGTTTCCTTATTTGTAAATTTTTGTGTCCTCTAACGTAGTTGCTCTTTCATGGACAAGTATTAGAATGAACTTTTTAACATTATTTTTCCATACCTTACCCTTCCCCCAACAAACAAAATAATCAAAATCTCTCTCATATGATTTCTCACAAAATTAATCAGATCCTCATCATGAACGCTAGTTTTCATGCCGATTAAGTAGCACTTCTAATTTATTAACTATTCTATATAAAATTTAAGAGATTAAATTAGGGTTTACATAAATTATTGTCAATAAAATTAGGGTTTCATGGTTGGCCTTTCTCATAGACAGATTGTCACGATGCCCAACATTTAGAGGGTCTCTTGGACCATTTGATCAGGAAGACCTTGAAGTCTTGCATCTGACACTTAAATGGCTGACTTGAAGCTTCCCATCTCCCATTTTATACTCTATTGCAATTTGCCCGCTTATGATTTCCAGGAGGACTATTCCTTGTATCATTGATTTTTGTAGGAATCTATTACTGAAGTCACGAGCAAATAAGTACCATTTACGCAAATTATGCATTGGTGTCTGTTTAAGGGGCCGTCCGATGGTGGTCCGGATGGTGCAGGTGGTATGGGACAGGAAATGTAGTGGTCCGGTGGTTAAGGTGGTGTGGTGGTTAGTCTGGTTGGTGGTTGGTTGATAGGAGTAATTGAGATTTATTGAATTGAACTATTGAAGTAAGAATGAAAAATAAAGATGTAAAAATGATAAGGGTATAATGGTCATTCGTGTCCATAATTGAGTAAATCGTGTCCATAAAAGAGCATAACCCAAATTTAATTTCACCTCTAAATTTATTTCCTTAATCATCGTGGTAAAAAAAAAAAGGAAACAAAATTCCGAGGGAGTATATTTAATTTCTCGTGAGATTTGGGAGATAGTTAATTTCGGGACATGCTTTTTCACATACGGATTTTACTATTTCACATACGACTTTTATAATTATACCCCTTTCATTTTCCCTATTCTCGTCCAATTGTTTTTTTCTCCCTTCTTTCATCTACCTTTATGGCTTTACCTACCACTAACACCACCTCCCTTCAAATGCTCCGGTCAGCTGCAGCTACCAACGACATTTCTCCGGCCGACCTCCGCTGCACTCCCCACATACGCTTCCCCCTTCACCGCACTCTGCCCACGGGTACCACCGACCCATCCCGATCCCCTTTTTCCAGATCTGTGTTCCTCAGCCACCCTCCACCGTCTACTACCTCATCCTTCACTACCATTACTATTATTGTTAAGAGCAAAAGGCAATGTTCTTCTTACAAAATCAATGGTAGGCTGATGGCTATAAACAATGTCGTATGTTACTATTAACAGTAAACATTTTGTGTCTAAATCTAAAGACAAGAACTTGCATCTATGAATCTAACGACACGAGTCAGGAACTTGCAAGTTGCAACATTTATCTTGTGAAATAAGTCAATTGAATAATACACATATAAATTGAGAGTTGAACATGGTCCTTCAAATCATTGTTCAAGTTTATTAGATTTGATTTTAAACTTGATGAATTATATAAAAAGTTAATTTGATTATGTTTAGAAAAAAGAAGAAGAATAATATTCAGGAAAATGGTATGAATGGAAATATTATGGAAAAGTGTATGTGAAAGACGAGAGTTCGTATCTGAAAAAGTAATTACGTTAATTGTAACTTTTTTTTTTATTAAAAAGTGGATTATCTTGGCCATATTACGTTTCCCGCCAAGACGTAAAAAAACACGCGCCAAACCCCTCGCATTCCTCATCTCCACTTTCTTCATTTCCAGAGTATACACAGAAGACAGAAGTAACATTTCCTCATAAACCCTAAACAAATTGGGGGAAAAACAATCTCTCTTCTCAATTAATTCGATTACATTTCCCAAATTTAGCTGAAATATGAAAGGCGGCACCGTTCAAATCAATTGGCACGACACTAAACCTGTCCTAACCCTAGATTTTCACCCAATTTCTGGACTTCTCGCCACCGGCGGCGCCGATTTTGACATCAAGGTCTGTTTCTTTCTTTCCACAATAATTCTCACTTTCGATGCTTCGTTATTATTGCGAAATATTTTACGAGTATTTTACTGCGTGATTTGTTTCAATTTATTATATTTTCTTAACAATTAGGATTAGGGTTAGGGTTTTATGATTTCTTGCCATATTATTCTGACAGTTAGTTACCCTTGTTTCAAGCAATTTGGTTAGCTGAATTGATCTAAGTGTTACTAATTTATCGTATTAGAAAAGAAATTGGATCTCAAAATCTGGATTATAATTAGGTTAGAATCAGGTTATAATCTGGGTTATAGCTTGACCGATCGTTCGTGTGATCGAGGTCTGTTTATTGGATGTCCAATACAAGCTAAGCCTGTTGGATAGTTAGCTTGAGCTTGCAATTGATTTACGAGCTGTGTGAGAGAATATGGTATCACAAGCTGCGACAATGTATCTTTAAAAATCTCCGCTAAGTGAGAATTTCACACCTCAGGGGTCATGCTCTATCGCTAGAAAGTGAGAATTTCACTTTTTTTTGCTGGAGTGACTGTGAGGTGAGGATCTCACTTTCTAGCAATAGCCCATGGTTGATGCAGGAACTGATGTGTGTTATAAGATGCGGTTTTGGGCCTTGATATCGGGGATTCATTATTTGATTTGTCTCGAGCAACATCTGAAGCTTTGAAATGCCTAGTGTAATATCTGTCAATTCGCTCTCCCTTTATTGGCTCATTTTATGTTTTGGTGTATTTCTTGTTGTAGATAAAAAATTAAAAACCATGCCGAATGCATGAGAACGTAAGGTATTATCAATCTAAATGCAATTGCAATAGCAGCGAAGAAGAAAAAAGAAAAAAAAAACTATTCCGTCTTACGAGACATTGGGATTTCCAATATTCCTGGACCAAAGGAAGTATCTTGACTTCAATTTCTCTATTTGTTGAAATCACTAACTACTCCAAAGTAGTAGGAATGTACTCCCTATTAGCCATTTGTCATAGTTGAAGCTTTGTGCTTTCATGGGATCACCCAGTGCTCTTAACTTCCTTTTATTACACTGATAACCTCACACAAGTCTTGTTCCGTAACTATTAAATGGAAATACTCATCTATGTCTTGCTTATTCTTTTCTATTTATCTCAAAGACAAATTGCGTCAGGAATAATGGACCTTTATGCTGCAAGTGTATGCAAAACATTCGTTATTGCTCAATGCCTTGTCTAATTATTTCAGATCTGGCAAATAGATTCCGGAGAAGCCCAAAAGAAAATTCCAACAGCTTTATATCAAACCAGTCTTTCTTATCATAGTTCTGCTGTGAATGTTCTACGATTTGCACCTTCTGGTAAGGGGTAAACCTTGCTGAGAGTCCTTTTCCTTCTCTTAGCGTTTCTCAATCTACATTTCGGTGATCTCACGTGCTGTCACTAATAGGTTAAATGAGATTCAAGTTATACTTGTTTCACTTTGGATATTTGACAGTTTTCTGTGGTCATCCATTATTATTCGAATCTCACAGCTACTATGCTGTGCTTCATATGATTGCAATGGTTAAGCGATTTTAAAGAATTGAAACGAATATGTTTGGCTGATTGAGAATCCATAAGCATACTCTTATTTGCATTGAGTAGGCGATGGCTAATTTCTGTTCACTTAAAAAAACATCTAGTTTTCCTTTAGCCTGCTTAGCCTTTTTATTTAAGTATTTTAGTGTCATTTGGTTTGCTGAACTTTGTACACATACTATTATATTCTATCTTATGTCTTATGTTCTATTCTTGGTGGCTTAGATAGCTAATTCTTTTCTCCTTGTGCTATCTAGGAGAGCTGCTTGCTTCCGGAGCAGATGGTACGATAGTAACTTCCATGGATATTTATTTTATCTCTTTTAGTGCTTACAGATTTCTAACACATTGAAATAAGTGCTTTTAGAATTTTGACACGTCTTCTTTTGATCTCAGGAGGTGAACTAATATTATGGAAGTCGCATGTCACAGATGCTGGTCAAACATGGAAAGTCCACAAGACGCTATCGTAAGAGTCCTCCTCTGAGTTCTGAATCAGCTGTTTACTAAACTATCTGGAGCACTTATTTAGCTAGTTTACGCTTGCAATTTGTCCGTTAACGTGCATGATTGAGTTTGGTGGGGATTGATAGTCTACTATCCTCAAGTTATGACCCACATGGTGGTGGTCCTCATTTATTCTTATTACAGTGAAGAAAAAGAAGCCACGGGCTGGGGAGCATCAGTATATTTAGCCAAAGGTGGCTGTCATAGTTATGTACATGTTCCAAGTTTTTATTTACATGAGTAATATATTTTGTTTGACAGATTTCATCGGAAAGATGTCCTAGATATGGAGTGGTCTAGGGATGGAGCTTTTCTTATTACAGGATCTGTAGATAATTCTTGCATAATATGGGATGCTGATAAAGGTTGGACAAACCATTTCCCCTTTTCTATTGAAACTAGTTCATAGCATAACTCTATTTATTTCTGTTTATGATACTTTATTGCTTAATAACCTCAAGTTCTCTGTTCTAGGCTGTGTTCATCAGATCCTGGATGCACACCTCCACTATGTCCAAGGGGTTGCATGGGATCCATTGTCTAAGTATGTTGCCTCAATAAGTTCTGATAGAAGCTGCAGAGTTTATGTTAACAGGCCTCAAAAGGTGAAGGGAGTAGAGAAGATGAATTATGTTTGTCAGCATCTGATTATAAAGGCCGAACAGCAAACAACAGATGATACCAAGGTTAGAAATGATGCTTTTCACATAGAATTGGTTTTCTATAAATTAGTCGTGGCATTAATTGAATTTCACACAGAGCTCAAAGATTCATCTCTTTCATGACGAGACCTTACCATCATTCTTTCGAAGATTAGCCTGGTCACCTGATGGATCATTTTTACTAGTGCCTGCAGGTATGGCAGATTCCTTTTAATAGTTCGTAAATATAGTATTATGTTCTCCTTTGGTTCAATTTGTCATCTCTGTTTATTTTTCCTCTATTTTGGGTGAAAATCTCATTATAGGAAGTTTGGATGGATTATGAGACGTTTTGCTTGTCTGCTTTAATGTTTCACCTCCCTAGTTCCAGCAAGCCTGTTCCGTTGGGTGGGGGTTTTATGACTATAGTGTAACCTGTACTTCTGAATGTATTGCTGTCAGACAAGGAGCTTGTGAATTTTTTAGTTGGTCTTTCCAGAAATATATTGAACTGGTCGATATATATGAGAGGGGTTGTAACTTGAAAGTACTCTGCTAAACCGTGAATATCTTTATATAGCATCTGTAGCTTGCTGGAGCTAAATGTTTTAATATTCTCTAGTGATGGCTGCCGAGGCCAAAAATTACAAATTTGTGCTAATATTATGCTAGTTTTGCAAATTCATTTTCTGGTGAAAACTAAGTTTTTAAGTTCATTGTTTAAGTCTCCTCGTTTGTAACTCAGTATGCTGTTTAAACTTCAAAGATGCTGGGGCTGTAGGATGTATAATTTTGCGTGGGCCTTGATATCTACTCGTATTTGTACCCTTTTCTCCTTTCTGCTTCATGTTTAGTTTGGAGTTTTCTTTTTGACTTCTTGTCTCTTGCAGGTTCATTCAAAGTTTCCATGGCGTCCGAACCTGTAAACACAGCCTATGTATTTTCTAGGAAAGATCTTTCAAGGCATGACTCTCTTTACATAACTGAATTTCAGAATTGTTCTTTTAATCTGACATGTTTTAAGTCTGTTAAATCATGTTAGTCATCTTGATCAGACTCGGTTCTGAGGGGATTAGCTCTTTTGCTTAATACTAAGTCTATTTTTCTGTTATTTTCAGACCTGCGCTTCAGCTTCCAGGCGCCAGCAAGCCTGTTGTTGCCGTGCGTTTCTGCCCTTTGGCCTTTAGCCTTCGTGGAACAAACTCTGGTAAGATCGGTCAGTACTTGTGACTAATGATTTTATTTACACAATCTTAATATAATATACGAGTAATTAATATTGTACCATTATTGTCATTGCACAGCCGGGCTCTTCAAACTTCCATATCGGTTCATCTTTGCAGTGGCAACTTTGAATTCATTGTACATCTATGATACAGAATGTGTAGCACCTTTGGCAGTCTTGGCTGGTCTCCACTATGCAGCTATCACAGATGTTACATGGTAGATTATTTAATGTTTTAATTAGCTTCAAATTTTCAATTTTGGTGTTGGACTTGACTCCTACACTCTGCTATCGATAGGTCTCCAAATGGCAAGTATCTAGCATTGTCCTCGCAAGATGGATATTGTACCCTAGTAGAATTTCATAACGACGAACTGGGATCACCATTTCCTATATCAGGTCAGTATCCTTGTGAATTTAGCAATTCGTTATTGCATTTCTTATATACTAATTTATTAATACACTTGATTTTGGCGCTTGTAGATGGAAAAATTCTCAACAAGGATGTTATTAAGGATGCTAATGAACAGAAACCGATGGAGGTTGTGGTGGAAGCATCATCGATAAAAGACATCCCTGTTGTAGAAAAGATTCAATCTAACGAGAAACAAACATCATTAATCGCAAGTACTCCTCCCGCCACTAGCAAGCCAGCTAAGAGACGTATTACTCCTATGGCAATCGATCCGTGAATTTCAGGTCATATATTCTGTCTTCTGTACAGTGACCGGTGAAATCATTTCTGAGCTCTCTGTTCCCGAGGTTTGGATTTCTTGTATTTTGCACAGTAGGCCTCGAGAGGGTTACTTCTGAGTTATGGACAAGAAATCATCCCGGATTTCTTTTTGTATGAAAAGGTAGGTATTAATGCTTTAAGACTACAACGGCCCTGTAGGCCTGTACCATCAAATCCTGATGTATGCTGAGCTAGAACATACAATGCAACATAATTGTATCCAGGTTTAAATTTTATATCTGATTTATCATTTTGGTAAGAAAATTTATGGTTTTTATTGGTATGTGGTACTTTTATGAATGCAGCTTTTTCTATCTGCAATAATGTATAAAATGTGATGAATTCTTAAGACCAGCTACGAGAATTTGTAATTATGATACAATACAGTATAAACAAAGCTAGAGGTACATGAGTTCTTTTTCCTTGTTCCCTCTATTGTCCAGAAAAGCTGAACTGAACATGAGTTTCTGGAAATAATCAAATAACGGAAATATGGAAGATAATATGGTATTATTTGCTCTGTGGAAGCCAGTTTGCGTTAAATGAGCATAGCTTATGTAGCTTCGGGAGCCTTGCTCTCAGCCTCTCACCATGGTGATGATCAGTGCTAAGAGTAGATGATGCAACATCAGTGGATCGGGGATGATGGTGTGCCAAGCCTGCATGAGAAGCTTCTCCCACTATTTCATCCTTAATTTTGGTCTCATGAGCATGAATGTCCTCCTCAAATGTCACAAGCACAGCTTGCTCCCCATGCGGCCCGTGCACAATTTCCTCCTGAACATTCATCCTTTCATCAAACTCGTAGTTGTCGAACTCCTTGGCCATTCTCCTCTTCCTCTTTTTCATGAAGCAAAAGAGAGCTGCAGAGAGGAATGCTAGGAAGAAAAGGCCTCCAAGGGACACAAAAACGACAATAATGACGGTAGAATGGTGTCCCGGAGCAGGAGGTGGAGTAGGGACCATGTGGGGTGGAGGAGGTGGTAAATATGGATGAGGTGGGGGTGGTTTTAGGGATGGTGATGGTGGAGAAATTGGATGCGGAGGTGGTTTAGGGATAGGTGATGGAGGACTCGAGGGTTTTGGTGTTGGTGGAGGAGGAGCGTGGTGAGGAGGTGGTTTTGGTGCTGGTGATGGAGGAGGGTCCAAGGGCTTTGGCGGGCCTGGGACTGGAAATGGCGGCGGGTGTGCAGATGGAGGGGTGGCAGGGTGAAAGGGAGGTGGGAATGGGTATGCATGAGGCGGAGCAAAAGGGTAATTCGGGAACTCAATATTTTGAGCCTGAGCCTGAGCCTGAGCCTGAGCCATACGAGTAATAGTTTTCGAAGCTTAATGAAGTGAAGTAGGCAAAGGACTAAAGCTGTGGAGAACAAGTCTAATGTGCATGACCTATATATATGAATTGGTAAGATTCTCTATTTTTGTTTTCAATGTTGAATGAACTTGCAAGTTTACGAGACTTGCCCTTCATTGCAAGATTTTGAGAGGCTGTCTTTGTTTGAATTGGAAAACACTTCATGTTCCATTGCTTCCCAATACAGGACCTTTAGTTTTACATAGTTTTTAAATGAAACGAATGTGAGATTCACTTGATTTTTCACATGATAAAATTTAACTAATATGACAAGTTTTACCAACATAGCTTACACATGCAATTATGCATGTACCAATGTGCCAATATATATGAACTTTCCTTGCATAGGATTGCTTTTTCCTAGGAATTGATTCACTTGATTGGTTGACAACTTAAAAATTGATTCACTTGATTTTCTACATGATGTTTGGTTACCCCAAATTATGGGGTTTTCTTTTTCCAAAGAATTGTCAACTATTTGATTACCTAACCCCCCTAGGTAGTTAGAAACCCACATCCATTCAATTTATGTATGTCAACCAAATGCTGAGCAATTCACATGAATTAGCCAATTCATGTGTTTTTCAAATTCATGGAAATATAATTCCTCTTTGACAACCAAACGAAACCTTTTTAATTGAAACTAATGCCAGATGCTTGATATGGTGTTGAAAATCTATATGTATATGTAAATGGCTTAAAGGGTATGGTTTCCCCTATCAACGAAAAAACATCAATTTCCACGACTTGCAAACACATTTGCGAGCCTTAATTTGCTACCACAAATGACAACCGAGCCTTAATTGCAAACACATGTGTGGTTGGCTGACATGAATCTACATTTGCGAGCCAAAATTTCCACGACTGTTGAACAATTGACCTGGAGAAATATTAGTAATACAAAAATATTTTGAGAAATTCAACAGGACGATGGAAATAGGTTTCTTTTTAGGTATGTCAATGTTTGATCTCGAACGTAAAAGGTCAAGATCCACTGCGGTTATTTAGCCTCGCTACTGCATTGGGTCTGGACGCAATAGTAAGAATACCCATGTGGCTGGATAAGACAAAACAAAATGTTACTCCCTATACACTGCTTTTTGTCTTATCTACCCAAATGGATAATATTTGACCCGTCACAAGCTTGCGACGAATATGCCCGTCACAAATGAGAATTTGCGAAGAATAGAGATCTCAATAGGCCAGAACAAGGAACTATATCAGCACATCCTTACAAATAGGGTAACGATAAATCCATTATCGTATATACGAATACCACTCAAGTTGTGAGAGAGTGAATAGTAAGATACTCATATATAGTGCTCTCTCCGTTTACCTTTGCTTTTGGCGCAAAGACCAAGAAGAGGGGAGGAAATCAATTGAGAGTAGTATAATTGGATGACAACTGGACAATAATGAAATTGGCTGATTAAATAACCCATTAAAAACACGCCTAATATAGAAAGGTAATTAAATGAACGAGACATTAAAAAATGGAAATGCTAGACAAATGACTTGGACTAAAGGAGTGCTCGTATTTAAGTGACATTAAACAAAACTGCAGTGGCGTTATCATGACCTTACAAATACCGGAGATAAAAGAACAAAGGGAAAAAGCCACTATAATTTTCAAAATCTTTGATAACTATGGACTTTTTCAATGACCACAAGGTCTTGAATCTCTTTACATACAACACTCTAAAATAAATCCCTATGAAAGAATGTTTCTCCTCATGTCATTTACAGTTCCTTGCCTTGATCATAAAAATGTCTGTATCTATAACAAAATAACAGTCCTATCAAAAAGAGGACAAGTATGTCTTGTGAGTTGTGAGTACAAGTCGGGAATCCATACTTCAATTACCACGAGGTCAATCACCTGCAGAAAATAGCGAACAAAGATGAACAATTTGTTTACTGAGATGACGGTACATATCTTCTACGGGACATATAATTCAATAATTGCATGTTCTTCACAATTGTTCTACAGAAAATAGACCACCACAAGAGACCCTTTATAGCTCAATGTATTCGGATTCATCACATGTTCATATGACACAACTACACAAGTTTTAGGAAAAAGGCAACAGGGAAGGGTATAGATGTCAAATAATTGGAAATCGTAACTAAAAGCAATGAATGGACAATGGAATCCACACTCTTAAGACGAAACTACTGCCTTTATACAGTCAATTTATTCCAAAATAAGAATGTGTCAAATTGGTTTGAATGACTTCAAAATGTAGTAGATACTAACGAACTACAAAAATAGTAACAGAACGAATGCAGTCACATTCCTTTCTTACAAGGGTAAGGTTGCAACTTACGGCATTTAAAATTTTAACCCAACCTATATGCCCAAGTCTGAACCGTCTGTATGAAGTTGTTCCGCAGGGTGTAATAGAGCGCATTCAGAACCCAAATCACTAAAACCTACTCCATACGAACCTAGCATGGATAATTTCCAGGAAAAGCAAAATCTGGTATGAAAATAAACAGTTGCACTTTTTCGAGCAGATAGCAACTGGTTACTGTTAGTTAAACTTAACACTAATTCACATGAAGTAATTAAGAGGCGATCCCCATGATGGGGGTTTAAAACCCATTAGTATCAAAATTGCTCCTATGGGATCTGCTACACTACTAAAATAGAATTGACGCACTTGAACTAATACTACAAATGACTGAAAATTTTGTATCCAATAGGCAACAACCCATGTTACTCAGACTCAACTACAAGTGTCGTAGTACCTGTTATGATTGTTTTCCGCAAAATATTCAAATTTTTGGTCTAAAACGAAGTGACAACGTATCGTGTCGGACATTCCAAGATTTGTACATACAAAGTGTTGGAGTAACATAGCAACAAAATAATCACTTAAGTGTTTGAGAGGAAACAAACCTTACCCAAATCGTCGAAGCTGAAGATCTTTGCTGGGGAAAAGGTATGATAGCAAAATTTCGTTCCAAATGTCGGGTACCCCAGGAAGACACCAGTGACTACAGTCAGATACAACTTTACGGTCACTCCAATTGCCTACATGAGCATCACTTCGGGAAGCTGTCATCGAAGTGATGCGCAACACATCAACAGGCGTTTTCATATTCATCACCATGTTCAATACACTATTTGTGAAGGGGCTTTCATAACTTTTTTCAGTTTCTGGCGTTGGGAACCGAGTTACATTGCAGTGTGCACTGGATTCATTACTGATGCATATAACAAAAAGGAGATAAAAAGTTAATTGGGAATTTGATGTAGTCTCACAAATAAGTTCTTCATAAGAAAAAACATAATCAGAAATCTTTTACTCCGCATTACAAACTTGACAAAGTTACATGTATTGATACCAAAATCACAGTCCTTTAAGGTCACCTTCAAATGGCAAGGTGAGGAAGTGAAATATATGCAGCCTTATCCCTCTTAAACTGCAAATCGTAAATCGATTTGAGTGAATTCTATCATGACGCTTACTTTAAGTTTATAAAACAGACAATCTACAAGAGTGTATGCGCATTGGATGCGGCTTATTCATAACAAAGTAGGTAAACTTGCCGGTATGGTTGCACAGCCCAATGGTGCTAGTATGACCTTTGAACATGACAAAAAAATTGAAAGACAGGGCATTTATACCAATGGATCTTACGAATGTATGGCGGAAAGAGCATAAATAAAAGTTTTTAACAAGTTAAGCCGTAGATCCATTATACATCACCAGCTCATCAAGCGGTGAATGAATGAATGAATGACTTAGATAAC
Source organism: Heliosperma pusillum (assembly GCA_022085475.1). NCBI lineage: Eukaryota > Viridiplantae > Streptophyta > Magnoliopsida > Caryophyllales > Caryophyllaceae > Heliosperma > Heliosperma pusillum. The sequence goes on from JAIUZE010004253.1 coordinate 50,623, forward strand.
ATGAAGCAGTATATACTATGCGATACATTATAATAAGATAATTAATGTTTAGACTTAGTTTTAGTGTACCTCCAATGTGATGGCTCAAAAGTACGGAAAAAAACACGTGTCCTAGTTGAATTTATTGAAGCATCCACCCATGAAGCCCATGTTGAAAGAGCTGTCTTGTAGGCCATATCAATTGACATTCCAAGCTTCAGTGAACCAGCTAACTGAAAATAGCAACCCCTGTTAGAGAAACAATTTAGATCCTGAGAAATCGTACAAACTTGAGGAGGTTGGATGAAATTGACGAATAAAACACGATTCATATATTTTTTGAATGCATAAAAGGACTTACGTTGTAAATAGCTTTGATGGTACCCACCAATGTCCAGAGTTGAATATTAAAACATCAGAATCTACCCATTCCTGACTAATGTCATCCAGTTTATCCAACACGAGTGTTGACTTGACTCTCTTTGGTGCATGCTTTGTTGCCATACGCGATTGAACCAAGAAAACTGAACGATAGAACTCTATGGAGAAATTGAAGGAATGGAAACGAACACCCAAATGTCTAGCTGTCTTTGTAATGTTTCTTCCTTTCACTTCATAAACACTAGTTTTATCCTTCACGCCTATCATAAGCAAGCATATGAGAGACTCCCATTGAGTTCTACTCATAGAATCTCCCACAAACACAACTCTTTTCCCCCGCAGCCTTTCCAACGTAGTCAAAGAATCAAATTTAGAAACGTCACAATTTTTGGCCTTCCATCTCCATCTGAGGTAATCCTCATCACTCCTCCCGTTACCCAAGCAATTGAAACCTTGTTCCGCGAAAGGGCACTCCGAAGAGTTGTACAAAGGGTAGGTATAGTCTGGCACCCAACTTCCATCAAAGACATCACATTGACTAGAAGGCACGTCATTTCTACGGAATGTCAACTCAAGATTAGGAAACACATAAAAGTACCCACAAGAGAGAGCCAAGATAAAGGTTATCAACGGTCCAATTGTAACAATAATATAGAAATTTTGAGAGACCCATCCATTTCTAGGAAATCCATCCGAGTTTTGTCGGTGAAGTAGCACCTTAGGGCTACCAAAAGTAGGAGTCCTCCTATTAGAAGACTTACTCCTACTAAAAGATGTACTTCTACTAAATTCACTCATTATGTTAGTCACCCATAATGCTCTATTAGAGCATTAAACCACTCCTCATATAGCCATATATGGGGACATATTAACATAATGCATCCTCAAAAACCCTTTCTTCCAATCATATAGTGTTCCTCCAAAAATCGAATGCCGAAAAGACGATTCTGATTTCGATTCTGATTTCACTGCAAATTCAACCACCCCGTTATCAGCAATGCATCAAAAACTTCCGAAAAGACAAAAGAAAAGTTCCTAGATACACAAAATAATTGTCTTATCTAGGCAAGTTGCGTAATACTTGACCCGTTTTACTCATAAGACGGATATACCCGTCCCAAGGGAGACCAATTGAACTTCCAGACCCTCATCCCAACTACTATCATTAAGCCATAAATCATTACCTAAACCAACATCTATTAACACACATCATAGCTTGAGGATCTTGTAACTCAAACAATCATAACAATGCACAAATAAAAGCTGCTGCAAGAACTAATACATATGTAAAAATGTATCAAAACATATTACTATACAGAATAACTTAGATTATCCAAGAAAGATTGAAATCCAACTCAAGATCAAATTTTGAAGCATACCCAATATAGAACACGTATAAATATCAAAAGGGTATGTCTTAAATGTGAAGAAGAAGATATAGAACAGAAATCATGATGAAAAAGTGCAGGAAATAATTACCAGAAAGGAACAGGCAGCTTAATCAGCGATATTGGGACATCAAATAAGGAAAAAGTAATGAGCAAATGACGGTGATGAAGATGATAATAATAATAAAAAATAATAATAATGAAATAATTTGAAATGAAGAATCTTGGATTGTTCGAAAGGGAGAGATGGGAGTTGGTTGACAGCAGCGGATGAGACAGACAGACAAACCAACTGTGGGTTCCATAATAATATATTGTTGTTCAGATGCCACTTTCATTTTTAGGGGGAGATTTTAGGATACTCATGTTCCTTTATTCATCCTGTCTTTTTTTTTTTGCCATTTCTGTAAATACATTATATTCATTACATGTATATTTTTCTCAACAATTGTGTAATATTTTGAAGGGTTTTTCCGTAGAGAACATATTAAAGGTCGAATGTTTATTAATAAGTAGCCTGTCTCATTGAAGACGGACACTATCCGTCACAAGCTGAACACGGAGACGGATAATGTTTATCTTACGATATGTAAGTGGGAGGGCAACTGGGGGAATCCATTTCTCCTTCACTTGCCCTCCCCACTTGTATATAGTGAGAGAGACACTTTCCGTCTTCACCTGGTGACAGATAGTGCCTGTATTTAATGAGTATTTGTGATTGATAATTAACAATGAATATAAGATGTCGTATTAATATACTAGAATACAACCTAGCCTAATGGTAATATTCACCAACAATATCCGTAGATAACACACAACTGATCATCACCAGAAATGTGTTGAACACGCAACTGGCCCTGGTTAATCTGGTCGCGAACAAAGTGAAATGCAATGAGATGCTTCATTTGAGAGTGAAAGACAAGGTTGGCATTACAATGAGTCGCACTTAGATTATCACCGTAGATAACCGATTGCGAAGAGAGAGAGAAAACCGAAGCTCGGTTAGAAGAGAACCGAGTCACATGAGCGCGGCGTTATAGTCTTAATGACACAAAATTCAGCCTCGGTTGATGAACAAGCAAGTGTTTTTTTCTTAGAGGCTTAAGATAAAGCATTATGACCTAAGTAAGTGACATAACCAGATGTCGAGATATACGTGTCACAGTAATACGCCCAATCTGCGTCACAATAGGCGTGTAGAAGTGGAAGGGACGATGTTTGGTGGGCTTTTATGGCAAGAGGGTCATTATGGGGTGGGCCATGTTGCATGTACACTGGTAACATAGGGTTTTTCGTCGTCCCGACGTCTCTTTGTGGTGGAGGCGGACAATGTTAGTGGTATGGGGGTGGTGGTGGTTAATTTTTAAAGTAATTCCTATACCTTTGTATCCAATAGGGAGTTAATTTTGGGGTAATTCCATTTCTTTACCCTCTTTTCCGTTTGTTGTTTTCATGCCCTTTCCCGCGGATGGGAAACAAAGACTCCATAAATTGATGTTACTTTCATCCACGCATTTGGATATTTTCCATCCTAGGGCTTAACGTGGAAAACGTGTCGGTCGGATCGAGTTCGGATTCAGATTCGGCCAACTCAGATATGTCTTATTATCGAGTTATCTCGGGTTTTTTCTGGTTTAGGATCTGTTCCGGGTATGTTGTTCAGAGTAAGCGAGAAAAAAAAAATACATTTTGAATTATTATCTATTTATAGTTAAGTTTTGATGATTAATTCTTTATTTTATCGAAAATAATATTACTTGTGGTTCAAATTAGTCAAACCAATTCTTATTAGAGTTATGTATTGTTGGGTAATTTACACGGTGTGTGATTTCAGATTGTGTGATTTCTGGTCTGGTCAGTTACGGCCTTACGGGTTAACAAAGCTTGGGTCATGCTCGGGTTGGGTCGGGGTCAATTCGGATTTCAGATCACACTCGGGTGTTATAGCTCTAGTCAATTAAAAGTCTCCGGTCAATTTCGAATCTCGAGAAACCCTTTTCATGTCGGGCCTATGACATCGTACTCCATCATCAGCAAACCCACATTCAAATTCATAGCCAAAAGCCTAACAGCTTTGGCCGCTTATCACGTAAACAAAAAAACCTTGAGCAACTGATGTAGGAGTTATAAATGAACACAGAAAAGATACTTAGGACTTTTATTTATGATGAATATTGATTATAATGTGCATTGATATAAATGGATGATTGAGAAATGGCAATTGCAATGGATCTTCTACAGGGGATGAAGCTCGGACAAAATGAGGACGCTGGCCGATTTTTATTTCGCCAATGTATACTAGTTTATCGTATACCTCACACAACTAGTACGGAGTATCAGACTTCAATATTTAATACACTACGACTTCAATTTAATAATTAAAATATACTTTTAAAAATTGAATTACTCATCGTTTTTTCTAAATAGTTGACCATATACACGTACTCCTTAATTGTTTTCTTGCAATTGTCTATACTATGATAAAAAATTAGACATTTAATACGAATCATATGGTGGTTTCGTGATAAATCTTTAGTCACCAACAATATCATTGATGATGTAAATATCATTCTAAGTGGTAAAAATGGGTCTTCTATTGCAAAATATATTCGGTAATTTATTAATAGTCGAAAGAACCACCGATAACAAAAGCAATGTTAAGAGAACATATTATGAGTAGGTAAAATGAATCTAGAAAAGTAGAAGCTAAATATTAGCTGTACGGTTCCTCGAACTCTAGACCACAAGAGAACAATGGAACTTGAACTCAGTTCTGCTCCACTTTTATTTACTGATATATAGATTACTTAGTTTTTACTTTTCATAATCCTACCCAGGCCATGGCCCGCCCGGCCAAAAAAGTAATAATAATTATTCTTATATTTATATTAGAGTAAATTAGATTTTACTCCCTTTTAAAACATACTTTTTTTAAAATTATTCCATTTTAAAACTATTTTTTAATTTTACTTCCTTAATTTCACCGCAGGCAAGAAATTTCTCCCAAATTAGTTCTTAGGTGAAATTAACAAGTAAATGGACAATAATACCCCTCATTTAACATACCTTCAATAGAAGTCTTTCATTTACTCCTCATCAAACTAACAAACAAAACCCCAAATTTATTTTCTTCTCCCAATTAAAACCCTAAATCCCTAATTTACCCCATCCATTTGCACCTATATCTATCAAATTTCTTTGCATAAATTAAAATCAAATGCTCTGGTAGTTGGACAAACCATAATCTGCAATATATTCTCAAAATTGAGGTGAGTTTTCGATTCAACATTTATTCTTTGTTAACTTTGTTTGATAAATTGAATTGAATTAGGTTATTTTGATGCTTTAGTTTTAATTGTTGTCAATGTTGATCCATTTAAATCTATTGCAAATATTCTGTGTTTCATTTAACCCTAGATTAGTGTAACCCTAATTTTTACGATTTAATGATGTATGTTTTTACTTATATTGTAGGATATGGGTTCATCTGTTAAACCATTTCCTTGGATGTTCGCCAGTACTATGATAGCTGCTTTCCTTTGTATGACTAGATCACATTCTATTGCATCACAATAACTCAAATAAAAAAATACCCTAAATAAAATAAGAGCCCTCATTAATTGCAATTTCAATACAAAACAATGAAGAGGTTTACGCTAGTAATCTGAAGAGAGAGACAGTTATTCACCTTCAAATCAAATTGCCTCCCAAAATTTTAGAGTAATGGAGTGAAATTTTTTTTGTTGAAGATGAATAAGGAATGGTTTAGTTTAGATGAATTTGGAGTAATATGAAGAAGAACTCTAATATGAATAAGAGAGAGAAACATAAAAGAAGGGGGTCAAGAGATTTGAGGGGCATATTCGTCATGAATACAAAGAAATGGACGGAAAATTAAAAAAAAAAAGACGGAATCTAAGACGTCAGTTGGAAAATGGGAGCAATTTCTTGCCTGAGGTGAACTTAAGGTAGTAAAATTAAAAAATATAGTTTCAAAAGGGAGTAATTTTGAAAAAAGTATGTTTCAAAAGGGAGTAAAATCTAATTTACTCTTTATATTATCACCTACTATAGCAAACTAAAAAACCTTGTTGTTCAAGCATTAAGAAACTCATATTTGTGTTACAATATTATTAGAGTCATAATATGAACTTCACCATGATAAATGAACCATCTCAATCAAAACCTTAAGGTTATTGTTGGACGGTAGTCACCATTCGAACATCATGAATGAGTGCATTAAATGTTGGGGCAATATTTTCTACATCATAGGACGGTGAAGCTATATTAGCAATATGAGAATTGATTTTCTAAGCCTATGACATTACCATTTCACACTACTAATCGGGTAATATAAATACCCTTGCAAGATGATCATTTCCAGTGCACCACAACACATCTACTTCTCCCTTATACATTCCTCTTTCTTATTCTCTCTTTCTATATTTCGAGTATAATTGTTTAACCCGTAGAGAGTATAATATTTGGGCTATTGTCATTTGTCTACTAGCCTTTGAGGAAATATCCTTGTACTCCCATTTTATTATAGTGGAATTATTTGGCTTTCTCGCCGGTGGTTTTTTACCTCTCTTTAAAGAGGGGTTTTCCACCTAAAAATCCTGATTTCATTTTTACCGTCTTTCTTTAATTTCTCTTTTATCTTTAGCTGAATCTATTCGCTTCCGCCGCGCTCTATACCCCTACAGTTATGATTGATGCCCATATATTATAGTTATATTCTATAAATTAGTTAGCTACAAAGTCATGTTGAGCAACTGAATAGCCAGAGACGATGCACGAGAAGCCGAGCGAGTCTTTCCATGTGGCTTGGTATTCTTCTTGTATTTTTTGGAGTCGGAGCCAAATACCTTGTTTAGCTCGACGTCATTCTTGACGGCCATTCGAATATGCCTTGGCATTATTCTTGTCCTTTTATTGTTCAGAGTTGCGTTTCCAGCTAACTCTAATACCTATCATTAACAGTTTCAACATCATTTCCAATTCATTAATGAATTCCGTGTTGCATAAATGGCTCCAAAGTATTATTTTTGGTTTTAGTTGGGTTCAATTTCCAAGACTGATTGATACAGTCTACGAAATTGACTTGTTGTGGTATTCTATACTGACTACTCTAATTACTAAAACACACAACTTTCACTACTGATTTTGTTATTTCTTATGCTCTCCTATTTCTATATATATATTGCATTCCTAAACCACTTTCAACACAAAAAAAATAGAAATACTTGTCTTCTCTCTCAAAAATACAAATCAGTTCCCTTGAGGTTATTTTGGCAACGTTCTTGGCTGTGCTCACCTGCTTCTTGGCGTACACCTAAGTTGCAGCGGTTGTGTTAATCCTGGGGGTCGAGTGCCATCGGGGCCGTGTGTAGTAGACGGGGCATATTTGACTTTAGGATAGTGACCTCAAGTCACGTCACAACCTCCCTTCTCAAATAAAAGCATTACTCTATTTTTTCTTGTTTAGAGTACTTGCGTAACAATATAAAGTCAAATATTGTTTGCATCATGACTGATGTTCCCCTTAATGCTGTTCCCTTTTCTGCTCCAACGCCTATTATTCTTGAGATGTCGAAATTGGATCCTTTTAATGGTAAAAAGTATAGAATGTGGTCTGATAAGATGGAATTCTTTCTTGGTCAAATTCGAGTAGACTATGCACTTACTGATTGTGTTGCTCCTGAAAATTCTGGTAGGGATTATGTTAACGATAATAAAACTTGTAGAGGAATGTTACTGCATTATATGACTTCTGCACTTTTCTTGATTTATAGCAAACTTCAAAGTGCTAAAGATATCTGGGATGCTTTGAAAACAAGTATGAAACCGCTGATTTTGGAACTAAAAGATATGCTTGTAGTCGTTGGTTGAGTTTTAAAATGTCCGATCATAAACCTGTTTTAGATCAAGTACATGAGTATGAAAATCTTTGTGTTTAAATTTCTGCTGAAGGAATGAAAATTTGTGAAATGTTTCAAGCAAACTGTTTACTTGACAAACTTCCTCCATCTTGGCATAACTATGTTCATAACATGAAGCATAAACATAAGATCTTTAATCTTTTGGAATTGGTTTCTCACATCAAAATTGAAGAGCAAAATAGGATTCAAATTAAAGGTAAATCCGTTGATCATTCTTCTTCAAATGCAAATTTGGTTGAGTCAAAAAATAATTTTTCAAAAGGTCCAAAATGTTTTTCTAAAGGTCCAAACCAAGTTCCATGGTACTAGAAATAATGAGACTTTCAAAAAGGATTTCAAAAGAGAGTTTAAGGGTGATTGCTTTACTTGTGGTAAGTAGGGTCATTCTTCTAGATTCTGTCCGGAAGATTTCTCTCCAAATGGAAAGCGTAAACATGTTAAAACTCAAGCGAATTTGGTTGAATCTGATGATGTGATTGCTGCCGTAGTGTCCGAAATTAATCTTGTGAGTAACTTGTCTGAATGGGCTGTCGATACTAGAGCAACAAGACACATATGTTCTAGTAAAGAAATGTTCAATGATTATTTAGAAGTGCCTGTAGGAGAATGTGTTTTTATGGGTAATTCTAGCACAGTCAAGGTTCAAGGTAAAGGGAAAGTGGTTCTCAAACTTACTTCTAGAAAGACTCTTGAATTGAACAGTGTGTTTCATGTGCCTGATATCAAGAAACTTGATCTCTGGTGGTTTACTGAACAAAGTTGGCATCAAATTGACCTTTGAATCTGACAAACTTGTACTTACTAGGAATGAAAATTTTGTTGGTAAAGGTTTTTGTAATAGTGGTTTGTTTGTTTTAGATCTTGAGACGATTAACAATAATTCCAATTTTATTTATATCGCTGAGTCTGTTTCTTTGTGGCATGCTAGATTTGGACACTTGAATGTCGCCTCGATTAAAAGATTGAAACAACATAACTTGCTTCCAAATTTCAGTAATACGTGTTTTGATAAATGTGAGGTATGTGTTGAGGCCAAACATGCTAAAACATCTTTCAATAAATGTGTGGATCGTTCTACTTCTCTTCTTAAACTTAGTCATTCTGATTTAGGAGATTTTAAGAGCACCATGAGTAGAGGTGGCGAACATTATTATATTACTTTTGTTGATGATTTCTCTAGATATATTAAAGTTTATTTGTTGAGCTCAAAAGACGAAGCAGAGGACAAATTTTTGATTTACAAAGCTGAGGTTGAAAATCAACTTGATCGTAAAATCAAAAGAGTTAGATTAGACAGAGGTGGAGAATATGATGGGCATCTACTAAAAAGATTTTGCGAGTTGCATGGTATGATTCATGAGTATACTCCTCCTTACTCACCACAACAAAACGGTATTGCAGAGAGAAAAAATAGATCTCTAAAAAATATGATGAGTGCTATGTTAATCAGTTCTGGTTTGCCTAACAACATGTGGGGTGAAGCTATCATGTATGCTTGTCATGTTTTGAATCGTGTGCCACACAAGAAAACAAGTAAGACTCCTTATGAATTATGGAAGGGTTATGCACCTAACTTGAATTATCTCAAAGTGTGGGGGTGTTTGGGAAAAGTTGGAATTCCATAATTTCAAAGGACCAAAATTGTACCTAAGACCGTGGATGAGATTTTTGTTGGTCATGCTGCAAATAACGCGACCTATCTTTTGATTTTGAAAGATTCCTCTGGTTTTGGTCCAATTAGAGAATCCAGAAATATTGAATTTTTTGAACGTATCTTTCCTATGAAGGTGAATTCTTGTTTACCTTGTGTTTCTGTTTCTACTTCTTCTTTGGTTAATACTGATGTTGCAGATGAAAATGTGGAACCTAGGAGAGGTAAACGTGTTAGAACTCCAACCAGTTTTGGACCAGATTTTGTCACTTCTTTGCTTGTACAACATGATTCGTTAAGCGAATAAGAGGTATGTGCTTTCATATTAGAAGAGGACCCTAAAAACTACAAGGAAGCTATGAAATCTTTTGATTCTACTTTTTGGTTGGAGGCCATAAATAGTGAAATTAATTCTATTATGAGCAACAATACCTGGATTCTGACTGACCTACCTAGAGGGTGCAAAACTTTGGGTAATAAATGGGTGTTCAGAAAGAAATTGAAATATGATGGAACCATTGACAAATACAAAGCTAGATTAGTAGTTTGTGGAAACCGGCAAACCAAAGGTATAGACTTCTTTGACACTTATTCACCTGTGACAAAAGTGGCTACTATAAGAGCTTTGATTGCATTAGCATCTATTCATAATCTTTTTGTAAATTAAATGGATGTTAAAACTGTTTTTTTAAATGGTGATTTGCATGAAGAGATTTACATGAGTCAACTTGAGGGATGTGCGGTTCCCGGACAGGAAGACAAAGTTTGTAAATTAATCAGATCTTTTTATGGCTTGAAACAAGCACCTAAACAGTGGTATGACAAATTTGATAAGACTATAACATCTGATGGTTTTTTGGTAAATGATTGTGATGCATATGTTTACTCCAAGTATGACAAAAATGGATTCGTGATAATATGTTTATATGTATATGACATGCTTATTTTTGGTACGAATATGGATGTTAATGTCACCAAAGATTTCTTAAGATCTTGCTTTGACATGAATGATTTGGGGGAGGCTAATGTAATCCTTGGAATCAAGGTTACTAGGACTCCTACTGGTATGTGTTTAAGTCAATCCCACTATGTTGAAAAATATTCTTAGAAAATTTAATCAATATGATTGTGTGCCACTTCATACACCTTATGACTCTGATGTCCATCTGTGTAAGAACTCGGGTAACAGTGTTTCCCAGGAGGAATATGCTAGAATAATTGGGAGCGTGATGTTTTTAATGAACTGCACTAGACCTGATATTGCTTATACTGTCAGTAGATTGAGTCGGTATACTCATAATCCTGGTAAGGATCACTGGAATGCTTTAGTTCGTCTGCTAAGATATTTGAGAGGCACCATTGACTGGGTCCTACATTATCAGAGGACACCCAGCGTACTAGAAGGGTATTGTGATGCTAATTGGGTCTCTGGTAATGATGAGATTCCCTCCACTAGTGGTTATGTATTTACTTTAGTTAGTGGAGCAATCTCTTGGAAATCATGTAAACAAACTTGTCTCGCTTAATCTACTATGGAATCTGAGTTTGTTGCTTTAGCTTTGGCAGGTGAAGAAGTTGAATGGCTTAGAAGCCTTTTGGCAGATATTCCATTGTGGGGGAAACCAACTCCATCAGTGTCTATGCTTTGTGATTCGCAAGCTGCAAATAGAGTTGCAAATAATCAAGCTTACAATGGAAAGAAAAGACATATTCGTCTAAGACATGGAATTGTGAGAAATTTAATAAGAGATAATGTGATATCACTGGAATACGTACGTTCAGAGAGGAATATTGCGGATCCTCTCACTAAAGGCCTCTGCAGAAAATAGTGCTAGAGTCAGCACTGGGAATGGGCTTAAAGCCTGTAAAGGGGTGAATTGTGATGGATACCTGTCTTAGTCAATCTAATTTCAACGGGTCAAACTAAGTCACAATGAACTCGAGTTGTAATACTACTACCATTCCCATTAATAAAAGTGATGTAGTATTTACTTTATGTACTTGTGTGTACTTGTAAATTTAATTCTCAATTGTGGAAGGATGAGCTTTAGCTCTTACTGGGTTCACAGTCCATATGGATGGTTTGCGACAATCAAACCTGATGAACTCACCTATGTAAATGTGGGGGTTTCTTGCCCTAACCCCATGAGGTCCACCAGGCTTTGGACCTTTAGAGGCATTCATGAATTACCAGGAGCTCTGTGAGGAGCATTTGGCAAGACCAAGCAAATTGTTCATACCTTATTGCGTCCATAATGAGTTCATGGATGATGCAAGTTCTAGCCCTGATTTGGGATTAAGTAAGTACGCAGCTTGACTCTCACCAACTCCATCTGACGGTTAAAGGCTAGATCCACCTAAGATGGCAGTTTGAGAAAAGTTGTATGTTACTGGGTGTTGGTTAAAGTCCACAAGACACCAATAGCTTAACGCTAAATCCCTGTTGCCAAAAGTTTCCTCAAGCTTCCTTTATTTACCTTCTTTATCGCCATTGTGGGGGATTGTTGGATAAATGGCTCCAAAGTATTATTTTTGGTTTTAATTGAGTTCAATTTCCAAGACTGATTGATACAGTCTACGAAATTGACTTGTTGTGGTCTTCTATACTGACTACTCTAATTACTAAAACACACAACTTCCACTACTGATTTCGTTATTTCTTATGCTCTTCTATTGCTATATATACTGCATTCCTAAACCACTTTCAACCCAACAAAAATTAGAAATACTTCTCTTCTCTCTCAAAAATACAAATCGGTTTCCTTGAGGTTATTTTGGCAACGTTCTTGGCTGTGCTCATCTGCTTCTTGGCCTACACCTAAGTTGCAGCGGTTGTGTTAATCCTGGGGGTCGAGTGCCATCGGGGCCGTGTGTAGTAGACGGGGCATATTTGACTTTAGGATAGTGACCTCAAGTCACGTCACAACCTCCCTTCTCAAATAAGATCATTACTCTATTTTTCTTGTTTACAGTACTTGCGTAACATTCGGTAGCGTGGAATGCATATATTTATGAAATATAAAGCAAAGAAAATCTCGGTAGAAAGGTACTCAAGGACGGCGTCAATGAATACGGGACAAATATTGGTTAGACTAGGGTCTTGATAGTTTCCTCCCATAAACGCTCTGGGTACTTTCCCCACTGAAAATTGAAGTCCGACTTTTAATGTCTTCCGACTTGGTCCGCATACCTTTTTCTTTCCATCATTGCCGCTTTTCACCATTACTGCGCTTCTCCCTGCATTCTCCTTCTATTTGCCGAGGGGTTGTAATCTTGTATGCGACGTTGAGACTTACTTCAGGTAATGTTGAGGGAGTATCTGTGGTGTGTTGTGTGTATTTATAATGAATCTTTGGTGGGCTTTTATGGCAGGAGGGTGCCCCGACATTACTTTAGGCAAGTGTATTAATAATTTAGGGAAATAATAACTTAAGTTTAGTAAGGTAATTATAATTTGGAAAGTTAGAATCTAAGAATAAAAATATTTATATTACTTTTCTTAACCAAGATTCATGAGCAATAGTATACCAATTCATGAGCAATAGCTTGGAAGAATCATGTTGTGCAGTATTTTTATGGCTCTTTACGGAATCAAGCCTTTTTTGTTGTTTACATACAACTTCCCAAATGTTATGAAATATCTAATAGATATTATATAGATGTCCATATAGTATCATATCTCTAGGAGATATTCAGTTACCTGAACACAATGTATCCCTCTACTATATATACCCCTTGCCTATGAATAAAATAGATACACTTTTGTCTATACTCTCTCTTATATTTCTCTCTTATTCATAACACGTTATCAGCACGAGTCTCTAACCCTAATTTTAATTTTCAACCAACGCCTCATCGGTACGTCTAATTTTAACACTTTGTTGTTTGTCACTTTATTTTGCACCACATTAATCACACGTTTCACCTTGTTGTCCATATTGTTCTTTGTCACTACTACAAATCTATGCATGTTACACGTTTAATCATATTGTTACACGTTACTCATCACTAATTGTTTTAAATTTATTTTTCAAATATAGTTCATCATATTGTTGTATCTGATTTATTTTATTTTCTTGATAGTTTAATCATGTCAAATTTGGCCAAACTTGATTTTGCGGCCTTGGATATCTCTGGAAATAATTATTCTGAATGGGTACAGGATGCCGAAATACACCTTGACGCTAATAGTCTTGATGATACTATTAAGGTGGGAAATACTGCATCCGCCCAAAATAAGGCAAGAGCTATGATTTTTCTCCGTCGTCATCTCCATGAAGGGCTGAAATATGAATATTTAATTGTGAAAGATCCTTTGATCTTATGGCAAAATCTGAAAGAAAGGTATGACCATCTCAAAACAGAAATTCTTCCTAAAGCTAGATATGACTGGATACACCTGAGATTACAGGATTTTAAATCTATCATTGATTATAATTCAGCTATGTTCAGAATTACTTCACAGTTAACTTTATGTGGAGAAAAAGTATCTGACGCAGATATGTTAGAAAAAGGATAATTTTCAATTAGGGTGCCTGAGGTTTTGATAAATATCAATTTGGGTGCCTGAGGTTTGAGAAATTTCAATTTGGGTACCTCAGGTTTAAGACAATTTCAGTTTGGGTGCCCAAGGTTTGATAAGTTTCATTTAGGGTGCCTAAGATTCATACTAGTATCATTATGAGTACCTTTAATTAAAAGCTATATTTCTTTTTATACTTTTAAGCACAATAAAAAAATAAAAAATTAATGTTTTCATTGAATAAATTTTATTTTATTTCTTACATCATCAATACTATTTTTAACTAATTGACTTTATGTAACTTTTAAATAAAATTATGTATTTTTAAAATTATTGATAAAATAAATAAATACATAAATAAATACATCTATAACAGCTCATAATATTTACTTTTCTTGCTTGTGCTGTTAAAATAAATTAGTTCATTTAATATTTTTATAAACACAGCTTTATTCCAAAAGAAAAATTATTACGTTATTTTATTTTAGTGAATAGTTTAAAATAATATTTAAATTACAAATAAATTCTGCTTAATATCAATTAATATTTATTAATAAACTCTGCATCACATTTCAAAATTAATTTTTAGTTTATTGTATTTTAGCGAATGATTTAAAATAAAATTTAAATTAAGAATAAATTTTACTTAAATATCGATTAAGATTTTAGTACCAAAATTTGGATTACATTTGACATGATATGTTGAAAAGATTTTTTTTTTAAACGTCTTTTAACTTACTTATTCCGAAGTTGAGGAAGTATAATAACATTATGACAAAGGTAATCATAAAACATTTTTTCAGTGATTTTTTTTTGTTTACAACAGAAAATTAAGAGTATTAAATAAATATTATAACATGATTTTAAATTTATTAGTAAATGAATTCTTTTTCCTAGTTTCTCAAAGCAAACAAAAAACAAATTGATTAATTAAGTATATATTTTTTTTATATTTAATACTATAATTTTTTATATTTTGTTTATTAAAGGTACACTAAATAATATTGTAATATATAATGTACAAACCTTATTAGGCACCCTAAATGGGACTAATCAAACCTTGGGTACCCAAAGTGAAAATGTATTTAAACTTAAGGTACCCAAACTGAAATTACTCAAACCACAGGCACCCAAGTTGAGATTTAGTCAAACCTTAGGCACCCTAATTGAAACTTTTCCTTAGAAAAAACATATCAAACCTTTCATGGTCCACAATTGCTCTGCTCCTGTCGCAGCAATATCGTCAGAGAGGTTTTAAGAAATACTCTGAACTAATCTCTTGTTTACTAGTGCTTGAACAAAACAATGAAATATTGTTAAAAACCACCAATCTCGTCCAACTGGTACTGATCCATTCCCTGAAGTGAATGCGATAAAATATGATAATAAAAACAAATTTTCGGGTCATGCTAGAAGTTGTGGCCCTGGACATGGACGAGAAAATTATCGAGGTGGTAGAGGTGAAAGTTTAAAAAATCACATTCTCACCAAAAGTGGGAACAAAAAAATAATCCACATGACAAGAATAGAAAAGGTGTTGAAAATCCATGCCACCATTGTGGCAGTAAAGGCCATTGGGCTCGTACCTGTCATACGCCGCAACATCTAGTGGAGTTTTATAACAAGTCTCTCAAAAATAACAAAGAGAAGAATATAGAAGCAAATTTTGCTGCCCAGTATGATAATACCGAGAAAAATTATGCTGATAGTGGTATTAATCTACCTTTAATTTCTGGCGAATTTATGGATTTGGATATCTTTGATTTCCTTTCAGACCCTGATGGAAGAATTGACCATTTGATTGAAGACGAAAGTGCCCGAAAATTCGACTAAAAATTTATTTGTATTAATTAAGTTATTTATTTATCGTTTAGTTCGCTATTCATTTGTTTTCAGAGATTATTACGTATGTTTCTTTTAGATAGTTTCATGGACACTATTAATAATTTTATTTTGGTAATCGCATCTTGAATTTAATTATAATGTTACAGCTTTATCTTTGCAAAGTTATTATTAAATACATGGTTTTAATATCATGAACTTGCGAAATAATAAAAACACGACATTGGCAACATAGTACGTAATCAAATCCTTAGATTAGCAACTCGCGTAATACATGTCTTAATAGCCATCACATGTTGTAGCCATCACATGTTTGCCGCATACGTTTGATACATGTTTATTAACCACATGACATTCATACGTATTATTGAATATTTGCCACATGTTACATATAAAGTAATGATAATGCCATGGTAAATATTTTACATAGAGTATTTATTTTCTAATTTATTAATTTACGCATGTATCTTATCACATATAATTTATTCTATGAAGATTATGGGAGCTACACCTGAAAATGTATGTCTCGCGGATAGTGCGACTACGCACACAATTCTTAAAAATAAGAAATATTTTATTTGTCTTAAAGAGTAAAAGACGAATGTTTATACAATTGCTGGTAGTACAAAATTAATTGAGGGTTCCGTAAGAGCTAATATTTTGTTGCCTAATGGCACAAATATTGAAATTCAGGAGGCTTTATACTCCCCAAGATCTAAAAGAAATTTGCTGAGTTTTAATGATATCCGCAGAAATGGATTTCATGTTGAAACAGCAAATGAGAAAAGGGTTGAATACCTATATATCACACGTTCAAATTTGAACAATAAAAGTGTGTTGGGGAACTACCAGCATTGTCCTCTGGCTTGTATTTTTTGAACATTTGTGCAATTGAATCTCATGCACTAGTAAACCAGAAGTTTACAGATAAAAACAACTTTATTGTTTGGTATGACCGGTTTGGCCATCCCGGATCATTAATGATGCGAAAAATCATTGAAAATTCATGTGGACATTTATTGAAGAACCAGAAGATTCTTCAATCTAGTGATTTTTCATGTGCTGCTTGTTCACAGGGCAAACTAATCATTAGATCATCTCCTACAAAGATAGGGAATGAATCCCTTACATTTCTGGAAAGAATACAAGGTGATATTTGTGGACCTATACATTGGACCAAGTGGACCATTTCGATACTTTATGGTATTAATTGATTCATCGACCAGATGGTCACATGTGTCCTTATTATCAACTCGCAACCTAGCGTTTGCAAGATTATTAGCTCAGTTGATAAGATTAAGAGCTCACTTTCCAGATTATCCCATTAAAAATATTCGTTTTGACAACGCTGGTGAATTTAGTTCACAAACTTTTGATGACTATTGTATGTCTATTGGGATAAGTGTTGAACATCCAGTAGCACATGTTCACACTCAAAATGGCCTTGCTGAGTCATTAATAAAACGCATTCAATTGATTGCAAGACCAATGCTTATGAGGTCTAAATTTCCTGTCTCAGCATTGGGGCATGCTGTTTTACATGCAGCAACATTAATTCGCACCAGACCAAAAAGTTATCATAAATCATCTCCCCTAAAGTTAGTTTTTGGTCATGAACCAAATGTTTCCCATCTAAGAATTTTTGGTTGTGGTGTATATGTTCCCATTAGTCCACCACAACGTACAAAGATGAGACCTCAAAGAAGGTTGGGAATATATGTTGGTTTCGAATCTCCATCGATTATTAAATATTTAGAGCTATCTACAGGAGATTTATTTACGGCCCGTTTTGCTGATTGTCATTTTGATGAATCAGTTTTCCCAACATTAGGGGGAGAAAACAAACAACTGGTAAAAGAGATAAGTTGGAATGAATTATCACTATCTTATTTAGATCCTCGCACTAAACAATGTGAACTTGAAGTTCAAAGGATAATTCATTTACAACAGTTAGCAAATCAACTGCTTGATGCTTTCACTGATCCAAAAGGAGTGATAAAATCTCATATACCAGCTGTAAATGCTCTGATAAGGGTACAATCGCGTCTCCTTAATCAAAGTAAACATAATTCACTACTAACTAATAGTCAGCGGTAAGGAAGGTATCGAATCCACAGGGAGGCGGTAGTATTCTAATCTGTTAAACTAGGTTTGTCTCTAAGTAACAATTCGGGGTTTGAGATTTGAGTTCTAAGCTAAAAGCAATCAATAATAACAATAAATAATAACAATAACAATAACTACTAATAATAATAACAACTAATAATAAGCAATAACTAACTATAAGCAATAACAAACTAATAAGGTTGAAAACAATGAGATTAAAAGTCTAGGGTCTCAGGTTCACTAGGATTATTATTCAGGGATAAGGGAGTAATCAATTATCATGCAATAAAGTTATCTAAGGTCACAAGATCGGTCGATTCAATTATGCCCTTTAGATCTACAATTTAACATGTGATCGCTATCATTAAACGAGTTCTATTCAATTATCGTAGCCTATCTTAGTCTTAACCCGGTCGGTGTTAATCCTAATTCGCGAGACTAGTTAATTAATCATGGCCAGTAATCAAACAACTAGAATTAAAACGATAATCAAACGATAACCATGCAATTGCAATTCAATTAATTAATCTACCCCTTCTAACAATCCTAGATCCCCTTTCAACCCTAGAAAGAATTTAGCTACTCATAACAATATAAACAACAACAATAATAATTAAAGTAAACATGATTAACAATTATGAAAGGATGAACAAAGAATAATTAAGGAACAAGAAGACAATTAAATAAATAACTAAGAAAGATTAAAGAATACCGATTACAAGTTGAACTGAAGACAATCGTCTTTGATGAATCAAATCCGGAGGAAGAGTAAACTAATTAGGGTTTCTGAATTAAAGCCTAAAAGTATTTAATAGCCTAAGAAAGCATATATAATTAAGAAAGACGAGCTTTCTTTTTATATTACAAAAGATCTAACTAATTAGGTTAAAATTAAGGAAAACACGAAAATCCGCCGAAATATTGACTTGCTCGATCGAGCAAGAGGCTCCTGCTCGATCGAGCAAGACCTGACCACGACTCGGTCGAGCACTGCTGTTCTGCTCGATCGAGCAGACCTTCATTTAGCTCGTTCTCTTCACTTTCCTTCATTTATTCTCTTTTCTTCCTTGATTTCCGTGCCTAGCTTCTACGATCCAACTCCGCCATGCTCCATATCTACTCAAAAAGCTCCAAATGCATCCAATCTGCATTAAAACATAACAAAAGCGGCAGAATCTATATTCTAGCTAAAATAGCATAGAAATAAGCAAGGAAAGACGGTAAATCGAGTTAAATGCGTCTAAGGGAGGCATAAAATATGTATATAAATAATGATCATCATGCTCCAACTAAAATTAATGTCCCTTAAGGACTTTTACTTGCAAATGAGTCTAAGGCACGCATGAAGCGTGGTAGACCTATCGGTTCCAAAGATAAAAATCCTCGTAAACAAAAAGGAGCAAAAGTCTATGATGACAATGTTGAGGATATTATAGTTTTTGAAAAGCCCCCTGAAAAGCTTGTAGACGTGACTGATAATATCGATCTAGTAGAGACTCAGGTACCTGAAAATAATGATTGTGAAGAAATCTCGATAAATTATGTCATGTCTAGACAAACAAGGAACCGAAATAAAATCGACCTCGATGATAATAGTGTTTTTGCATTTAATGTAGCGCTTGATATCATGCATGAAAATGAGGATCATGAACCAAAGTCTATTGATCAGTACAGACGTAGAAGTGATTAGCCAAAATGGAAAGATGCTATTGAGGCAGAATTAAAATCATTGGCTAAACGAGAGGTGTTTGGGTCAGTAATTCGCACACCTAGTGGAGTAAAGCATGTTGGCTACAAATGGGTGTTTGTACGAAAAAGAAATGACAATGGTGACATAGTCAGATACAAGGCTCGTTTAGTTGCACAAGATTTTTCACAAAGACCTGGTATTGATTATGAAGAGACATACTCTCCTGTAATGGATGCAACTGAATTGAAGGAGTTAGTATGCCCATATGTCCGTAATATTGTATAACTGATTAATTCTATGTGGCTACAATGTTCTGCTAGGAGCCGCTTGTAGTCTGAGTACTAAATGAGTTGGGACTCGGGTAGTATTAGTCAGTCTTACAGGGTCACACACTAGATGAGTTTTGGGTAATATTATAATTAATATTGATTAATTATTAAAGGAATAAGAATAATATTTATTATTCTTATTATACTTTCCTTATCCTAGATGGTCTAGGATTCTCTTAAACTCCATATATAAAGAGATATAGAGGGATGTGTTTATCATGAGTTTTTCTAGAGAGAAAAATCTCAAGGAAACTAAGAGGGAAGAAAATTGCCCATAAAGTTTGTACTAGCATACACACTCATATTGTGTGGATACCGGTAGAGGCGCAACACTTGGGGCGTTATTGTGAGACGGTCTCACGGATTATATTATTATTCACGAAGCTACGATTTGGGTTTTATTATACTTCTTTTTATTAGCATATTATTGGAATTCTTCCGCATCCAAGTAAGTTTGTTAATCACCCTTTTGTTTAATCTTAATACTTAACATGCATGAGATCTTGGGAATTCTGTAATTCAAATATGTTGAAAATCGTTACAGAACCATTCAGTGGTATCAGAGCGAATATGTATTGTTAAGTATTAGATTAAAAGGTTGCACCTTTAGATATAATTGTTGTATCTTTGTGTTTATTTTTGAGTTTCCAGATTGGAGTTTTGAATTGAATTAGTTCAATTGCATACAATTGTTGTATACTGTTAAATATTAAATTTAGGGTTGTATCATGTTAGATTTTGTATTGTATCGTAATATTTGATATTATGATGAATTCTTTTAATTTGATTAGAAGGAACCCTAATTTAATTGATTTAAGAAAACACCTAATTTATTGTTGGAAACACAATTTTAAGATTGTCTTAAAATCCCAATTTGATTGGTTCTAATTAGATTAGATATGTAACAAACCCTAATTTGATTAGGTGATTAAATTGTTTAATTTCGTGTGTAATGCTCTAATTTGATTAAAGCAAAATTACTGTTCACGCAATTACTATTCACGCGCGTTTCGGTAAGTTACTGTTCATCAGTTTTGATTGTCGGATTTTGGCTTAAAAATAGTGTTTTTCGAGTGTAAACGGCGTTCTAAACAAGACTGCATATGAGGGTCGACGTTTTTAAGCCAAATTCTGACGTCTTGTTAGACTTTCAGGTGCTTTTTAATTTAAAATTATGATTTTTGTTTTTTCATAATTGGTTTTGTGATTTAATCAATTTGATTGATTGATTCATTGTTACAATGGTTGTATTAACTTAATTTTGAATTTTATTAGTTTTATACATAGTATGATATGATCATGATACCTTTGTTTTTACGTTTTTGCATAAGATGTTCAAAAACTACAATTTTGAATTGTTGGCGATTATGAATCGTTTTTGGAGTTCTTAACATGACTTGTTCTAATTTACAATTGCTTGTATATTACATTTGTATAATATGATGTTTAAGAATTAATTAAAGCTTTGTGTGTAAATTAGAACGGCTAGGTTCCCTTATACCCTTTTCCGTAAGAGAACTAGCGCCATGCTTAGGACCTTTGTCATGTTTGACTCCAGCTTCCCTCATTTAAAATATTAAGTAATGTCCTTCCAAATTAACGACTGTAAAAACTTATATCGTTGGAAGTATTGTCTGCCAAAGTAGAGTACTCCTTCTATGTAAGCTGAGCAGGTGGGTAACAGTTATCCACACGTGAGATTTGGTACACTTAACAAAGTTATCAAAACAGTTTTGGACTTTGGGGCAAATAGTCAAGTCACATAAGATGTCACATGACGACTAGGAGTCGCATTTGATGCGATTGACATTTGATGGCTACCTTGATATGTGTAATTTGGGCGATGAGCCAAAGCTCACTCACGTTATATATGATTAGGGATCCTAGAATACTATGCACATATGAGGGTTATGTGTGTAGTGATTTTATCTTAAATTTTTTTTAAGAATGTCGTGCAAATTGTGTGTCTTAAATCGGTTAATATAATCACAGTTTATTAATATATTGATTTAGTTTTGCATATGTTGATAGTTGTAATTTGTCATTGTTGTCATTTTTTTCAAATGGGTTTGAATCGTTCAAATTCATAGATTGGTTTTCTTTGAGAATTGTTCTCAATTATGCAAAGTGAGGTTTATCTTCAAAAGAGAATTTCTAGCAAACCATATTCAATGCTAATGTATAGTTTAGACTATATTGTGAAAGTCATAAAGATGACAGTTCGTACCATATATGTCGATTGTCTAGAATAATGGAATTGTTCCCGCTTAGTGAGAAAAATATGTGAGATGATCCAGTTACTTCATTCGTCATTATTATGACATAATTATATTGATAATTATTGAGTAATTGGATATCCTTATTATCAAAGGTTGATGACTGAAATTGTTTCAGTTATATCTTAAGTTACAGTCAGTTCGATATGAATTAGGCACGTAAATTAAGCAAATTTCTCACTTAGTGACATAAGATGTTGAAGACAATCGAGTCTTGTATCAAGAAGATTCAGAAACTAATGTTCTTTGAGTTCATTAGCAAAGAGGCTTTCAGATATGAGCTTAGACACTGATAATGGGAAAGGGAAGGACAATCGTTGTTAAGTCCTACCTTAAGATCAATGTCTAAAGGTATGGAAATCATTTAGTAATTATCGTCATTAATGTAATGACAAATAGCATTGGAAAGGTAGCTCATAGAAATGTCTCGAAGATCTGCAAAAGTTATTGAAGTATGACTTCAAACTGGAATTGCATGTTATAGAAGTAAAAGTTACTACGAATATTCTACTATAAGGTATAAGATACCAAAGATGGTATTTACATTATGATGTAATGACCTGTGCTAGTAGAGACATGGTAAGGAATGTGATAAATCTACGTGTATAATGAACAAATGTTGTTGCATTTTGCGTATAATTTATTCATTTGAATGTTATATTGTTCAAAACTAGATTTGAATAAAAGTTATTCATACAATGTCATTAGTAGAATGTTAATTCTTTTCATGTTTAAACATAAATTGAATTAATATTTTATAAAGAACAAATGTTGTTCTTTTTCTGATTAAGACAATTTTAGTTTTGTTCAATCTAATCTATAACATGTAATGCAAAGAGTTCAAGTCTTATGACCCAAGTTTCACACGCTTACAACAATGTCTTTTGAGCCATGAAACGAGAAACACGTGTAGAAGTTCCATGATGATGGATTTCTAGGCCTTATTGATTTGGATCAATTAAGGCAAGTGTAGTTTGTTTAGATGCTAAAAGGATTTAAGGTGCTCTAACTAGTTGTAGTAAGAGGGCGACCAACTAGTTTGATCACACATATTCAGATATGAATATGTGTGGGTTGAATAAGTCATGTTGCTAAGGTATGAGATTATAATACTTCGATGTAATTACTATTTTTAGTAATTATGCATATGTTCATATGATGAACATAAAGTTTGATTGTTTTAAAAGTTTAAAATATAATAAGATTGAAGTAAGAGATCAACTTAGGAAGTCGATCAACATTGTTCGATTTGATCAAAATGGGAGGCTTGAATCAAGTGTATATGACCAACATAATAGGAATGAAATTGTTTCACTACTAGACTTAAAGAGACAGTGTAAGTTTCACTATAAGAATATTTGAGAAAATTTGTTTTCTTTAAAGGACATCACAAGCTAAGTTAGTTTGAGGTCTTTTGGGAATGTCCCTAAGACATAACCATGCGGGTTAGCCCCAAATGGGAAATATCATACTATTTATATTTGATGATGACCGTTTTCTTAATATTTGTGAAATTTTATGTTTTATAAGAGAATAAGAACTTTATTTTGATATGGTTCTATCTATGATGAGTCATGCAGATCTCGTTATTTTTGGAGTTATGCGCTCTAAAGTATCTTGGTACACAATTTTGAAATTGATTCTATCTAGGTCAATGAAAATATATTACATATAATATATGTGCTTGGAATGGTTCCTATAATATTTTATTGATATTTGAGACTTTTAAAATGTTAATATTAAGAAAACAGTTTTCTAAAGTATGTTGTTCTTTTTCTGGTTATGACAATTTTAGTTTTGTTCAATCTAATCTATAACATGTAATGCAAAGGGTTCAAGTCTTATGACCCAAGTTTCACACGCTTACAACAATGTCTTTTGAGCCATGAAACGAGAAACACGTGTAGAAGTTCCATGATGATGGATTTCTAGGCCTTATTGATTTGGATCAATTAAGGCAAGTGTAGTTTGTTTATATGCTAAAAGGATTTAAGGTGCTCTAACTAGTTGTAGTAAGAAGGGCGACCAACTAGTTTGATCACACATATTCAGATATGTGTGGGTTGAATAAGTCATGTTGCTAAGGTATGAGATTATAATACTTCAATGTAATTACTATTTTCAGTAATTATGCATATGTTCATATGATGAACATAAAGTCTGATTGTTTTAAAAGTTTGAAATAGAATCAGATTGAAGTAAGAGATCAACTTAGGAAGTCGATCAACATTTTTCGATTTGATCGAAATGGGAGGCTTGAATCAAGTGTATATGACCATCATAATAGTAATGAAATTGTTTCACTACTAGTCTTAAAGAGACAGTGTAAGTTTCACTATAAGAATATTAGAGAAAATTTGTTTTCTTTAAAGGACATCACAAGCTAAGTTAGTTTGAGGTCTTTTGGGAATGTCCGGAAGACATAACCATGCGGGTTAGCCCCAAATGGGAAATATCATACTATTTATATTTGATGATGACCGTTTTCTTAATATTTGTGAAATGTTATGTCTTATAAGAGAATAAGAACTTTATTTTGATATGGTTCTATCTATGATGAGTCATGCAGATCTCGTTATTTTTTGGAGTTATGCGCTCTAAAGTATCTTGGTACACAATTTTGAAATTGTTTCTATCTAGGTCAATGAAAATATATTACATATAAGATATGTGCTTGGAATGGTTCCTATAATATTTTATTGATATTTGAGACTTTTAAAATGTTAAGAAAACAGTTTTCTGAAATTTAGTCTCGAATTTCTTACATATACTTTACGGGGTATTCTAAGATAGAATATCAAATCTGCCCTTCATTCCAGTACAAAGTGTTTGTCACTTGGAATGATTCTTTAATGAGAATTGTGTCTCTAAAGAAATAGTGGGAGTAGAATAATCCTGGAAAGGTAAAGAATCGCATGATTCTTCTTCAAATGTTGAAGGAGATAGGTAAAATCCATGAAGATTCATGGATGTATCACTTGTGATTAAGCCCCGCATAAGTTTGACTTTTAAAGGAAGCAATGATAGGCTCCAACTCTAAAAGCGTAAAATGGCTTGAGGCCATGAATCCAAAATGGTTTCATGTATCATTACAAAGTATGGACTTCGATTGATACACCCGGTGGTGTCACAACCATATAGTGTTTGGATTCTCCTAGCAAATGTCATTATTCATGAGATGAGTTTGACAGAAGGCGTACGTGAATAATATAGTTTTCCTTAAATGGAAATATGCAATAAGTTATGTAAGACACATCTTAATATTCATGTAATTATGGAGCGCTAGGTAAATGAGAAAGTTTTCAAGGTTTATTTATAAACCTAAACAAGTATCTTAAGGTTGGAATCATCGATCTTAACAAAGTAATTCAGAATGGTTTTGATTTCTTTGAGATGATGATAGTATTGTGTGAAAAAGGAAACTAGTGGGAGTAAACTCTCTTTTATGATTGGTATGTAGTTGACATACGTATTCAAGAAACGACATTTTGTTGTCTCGTGGAGACTTATTAGCAAAAATGTTGTTTATTATGCGCTCGTATGACGAGTAGAATACCGATCTAGTCCTTGTGACTGTTATGAATAACATGTGAAAATATTCATATTAAAGAACCAAGAAAGTTTTCTTCTTGTGATGAAGTAATCATTGTAAGCGTGTTACATTGATATCAACTTCAAATAGACAAGTATGGTTCCCGATTGTAATCTAGACACATTTTGTTAATATGAAAAGTAATTGCATGCTGAAAAGGTTTCAAGCACGTTGCTATGACTAATCTTACAAAAAAATGAGTACTTTGTTGCTTATGAAGCATCAAATAGAGTGCTTGGTTTGAAAAATCAAACCTATACACACTATATACTTTGTTGCTTATGAAGAAACAAAGAGTACATTTGATTTATGAATCAAACGCGTGTTATTGAGTTTACTTTATTTAGATAAGGTAAAATAAACATATGCAAGATAATGACCGATGCAATGTTTGCATGTCCCGTACAAAACCTCTTTCGCGGCTATAGTATGAAAAGTCATAATACTGCGATTTGTATAAGACGCATTAGCGAGTGGTCTTAATACTACCGAGAGGTCTTCATTTCAGTGGGAGGTTATGTTCGACATGATTGATACGTTTGTATGACATGTTTCTTTTATATGATAAAAGAATTGATTTTGCATTTAATTATGGTATAATTGAATGTTTGTCCCAAAATAGTATACATTGTTTAAACAGATTACCAAGTGCGTGACTTGGTTATGGAACTCTGTTTTATAAGATAATGTATTTATATAAGTCTCTAATCATGGCATAGTGAAAGGGACACTTATGCCTTATAATGATTAGTATGTGAGTTGGTTGATGACTATGTTCCGTAAGTCATTGATATTGCGATATCAAACCAGGCACATTGATACATGTTAGGAATATGTATTAGACGGACCCATCAAAGAACTTTGTTAAGGTTTCGCTTAGTGTCAACAAAGTTTCTTTCACCGTAATTGGTAGTCTTTAGACTTGAGTCTTTCATTATTCTGTACATGTGAAGTGCTAGTTTTGACATCACCAAACGTCAACCGTGACTGGTGGCTATAAAGGTGATGGTTGGACTTGTCATGGAACATGTGATAGGATGTGATTAGACAAGATGGGATTTGCTCCTTCTTTATGAAAGAAGTTTATCATTTTCGGCCTCTCGAAGAGTGTGAATTGTGTAAGTGCATGGCCATGCCCAGACGAGGTGAAAGTCAACCGTCTGTTGTAACAATTTAGCTCAGAAATTCGAGAAAAGAGATTGAGATTTATAGGGATGATACTTCGCCTACCCTATTCTCATCTGTAGAGATAGAAGCAAAGAGATTATGGTGCCTTATAGGACATAAGTGCAAGTGGGAGACTGAAAGAGTTAGTATGCCCATATGTCCGTAATATTGTATAACTGATTAATTCTATGTGGCTACAATGTTCTGCTAGGAGCCGCTTGTAGTCTGAGTCCTAAATGAGTTGGGACTCGGGTAGTATTAGTCAGTCCTACAGGGTCACACACTAGATGAGTTTTGGGCAATATTATAATTAATATTGATTAATTATTAAAGGAATAAGAATAATATTTATTATTCTTATTATACTTTCCTAATCCTAGATGGTCTAGGATTCTCTTGAACTCCCTATATAAAGAGATATAGAGGGATGTGTTTATCATGAGTTTTTCTAGAGAGAAAAATCTCAAGGGAACTAAGAGGGAAGAAAATTGCCCATAAAGTTTGTACTAGCATACACACTCATATTGTGTGGATACCGGTAGAGGCGCAACACTTGGGCGTTATTGTGAGACGGTCTCACGGATTATATTATTATTCACGAAGCTACGATTTGGGTTTTATTATACTTCTTTTTATTAGCATATTATTGGAATTCTTCCGCATCCAAGTAAGTTTGTTAATCACCCTTTTGTTTAATCTTAATACTTAACATGCATGAGATCATGGGAATTCTGTAATTCAAATATGTTGAAAATCGTTACAGAACCCTTCAGCAACTACTTTTCTTTATTTGATAAGTCTGGTTTTGAGGGAGGGACTTGAATTACGTCTAATGGGCGTTGTCACTGCTTATTTGTATGGCTCACTTGATAATGAAATATACATGAAACTCCTTGAAGGCTTTAAGCTTCCCGAGACAATGAAATCAAGTCCACGGGAGCAGTATTCAATCAAATTAAACAAATTTTTGTACGGTTTAAAACAGTCCGGACGTATGTGGTATAACCCTCTCAGTGAATATTTGTTGAAGAAAGGTTATAAAAACGACCCTATTTGTCCTTGCCTCTTCATAAAGAGGTCAGAATCCGGATTTGTTGTTATTCCTGGTTATGTTGATGATTTGAATATTGTTGGGACTTCTAACGAAATTTCAAAAGCTGTTGAATGCTTGAAAAAAGAATTTGAGATGAAAGATTTGGGAAAGACAAAATTTTGTCTTGGTCTACAAATCGAACATCTGGAAAATGGGATCATGTGGTTAAACATTTACTTCGCTATCTTCGAGGTACGTCTGATATGGGTTTATACTATTCTAGTAAATGCAAAACAGAGTTAGTTGGTTTTGCAGATGCAGGTTATTTGTCTGATCCACATACTGGTCGCTCGCAAACTAGATATGTGTTTACATGTGGCAATACTCCCATCTCATGGCGCTCTGTGAAGCAAACTATAGCCGCCACTTCTTCCAACCATGCAGAGTTGTTGGCAATTCACGAAGCTAGTCGAGAATGTGTATGGTTGAGATCAGTTATTCATCACATTAATGTTCCTGGCCTAGGAAGCTCTATAGACCTCAGAATTTTAAGTGGTTTACCAACAAAAATTGCTAAATCTAATTAGCATAAGGTATGTCAAAAACGGTCAAGACTTGTACTATGAGCTTTGTTTTCAAAAATAGTAAGTCAAAACAATGTACATGGACAGCTTATTTGGGATTCAAATGCAAAAACAATGCAAATTATCATTATTGTTATACAATTCACCAAGACTCGACCTAATAAAATAAAAAACATGTTTTTGGATTTTGTAAATTTTTTTCAATTTTTATGATTTTTTTTTTCTAAACACACAACATAAATAAAGACTCAACATAAATAAAGACTCTCCCCCAAACCGAAATGTCACAGTGTCCTCATTGTGACGCTAACAGCACAGCAATCACATATCAACCAACAGCAGCAACCTAAAGGACACAACGAACAAAGGGAAAAGGGGAAATGACTAAAAGAAATTACAATAAAAGAAAGTACAAGGATAGATAATACCAGCTGTATAGAAACATAGCTTCCCCCAAACCAGCTGCAAAATGGGGGTGTAGTGACAGCTGCCACTACTGCGCCTGATCACCACCACCATCATCATCATCATCGCCCCTCTGCGCAGCACCAGAAGAAGAAGCCCGAAACGGGTCACCAAACCCACCAACTGGAGCATCCGGTCGGATGGGAGTATACCAAGAACGACCCAGGCAACCATAATCGTGACTAAACTCCTGGGAAAACTGCTGAGGAGTCACCCCATAATTATCAAACACACCCGTCTCATCACCCGGACCTCGGTAGTAGCTCGGCGGAGTCCAACCAACAGTGGCATTAAGATCAGTCCGCATAAGGTTTTCCCAAAGTCCCCTCATCACCAAATCATTGTTAATTCCTTGGTGAATCCTAATCTCCCTCTCCAAAGCTGGATCATAGGTGTATGCAGGTGGAGGGTAAGGGTAAGGAGCTGGGGTGGGTGTAAAGTGTGGAATCGGGGTGGCGGTAGACTGAGTAGAAGTAGAAGGAGTGATCCGCCGACGAGGCCGACGGTTCTCGGCCAAAGAAAAAATAAGCTCAGGTGGAACCACATAAGAACGAGGAAGAGGGGTAGGTCCAGTCTCAGGATCATGGGTAGACAACCGCTCCGTAGAAGGGAGACGGTTATCGGTATCAGGAAGAGCTATCCACTGGGTCCCCCGTACCCGCCACTGAAATTTATCGTTTCCTAACGCATTTATCCAGCAAAGGGTGTGGCGTAGGTACTCCTCGTCCACTCTAGGGGCATGAAGCGGGGTCATTGGTGTGTATCTACGGTCGCCCCCAAACCCACTAAGTCGCCTAGCCAACCTAGTGACCCAGGCACCACAATCTAAGGAATGCTGGGTAGCGGAAGTGATCCTCCAGAAAGCAAAACACACCAAACCAACCGGATTGAAATAAAAATCATTCTAATGCATGGGGTTTTGGGTAGAAGCAAGTAATAAGACCTCATGAGAATTAAGCTTACTCAGGTCCTTCCTAGCAAATAAAAAGAGGCTAAAGAAACGCAAAAACAACCTTAGACAAGGATGTTGCACATCATTTACTGCCATAGCATTAACACGTGCCTCAGGAAGACCCGTAAATAAACGAAAATATTCAACGGCTTGAAAGCCGGAAGGAACAGCAATAAAAGCATCATCGTCACCGACAGAAAGACCCAAATGATTTGCCAATTCGGCATAAGTCAACACAAAATCCTGATTAAGCAACCTAAAAGACACACTTTCATTGGTCTCGTCCCAATCATAGGAACTAAAAAATTCTAGTGTCAAAGGTCGGTATGAAAGCTCATTAAGGGAATATAGCCCCCCAAACCCGATTCGGTGAAACATATCAAACATGGCATGACCAAAACCGAGTAAATCAAGAACTTTGGGGCACACACAGCGAGTAGGGTCCATAGGACGACCCATAAGTAAAGCAAAGCGGTCATGCTGCTCTTGTGTGTTGAAAACGATCCAAGGGTAATCGGGGTTACTCGGAATCGCTTCTTCGTCGGGTTGTCGAACAAGACGGGGTTCTCTACGACGTTTACTAGTTCCTTCTTGCCTAGACATAGCTAATGGAAGTAAATAAAACACACAAACACAACTATATGCTCAAAAAAGACGGATTAGCAAACCTAACTCGAAAAAAAATTCAAATTGGAGTCTAAAACGCAAGAAAGACGGAGAAATTAGCAATGTAATAATGAATAATTACTAAATAACAGAGCTAGTAAACAACAACAATGAATTAGAAGCACAAAATTGAAGAAATAAGAAGCAAACCCTAGATTCACGATTTGGGCAAAAGAAGGGAGCAAGAACACCAATTTCTTCACAAATTGAACTTAAAACAAGTAAATTAATTATTGTTGATGCTAGATTGATGATGAATTGAAGATATGAATGAGTTTGCTTGAGGTATTTGAGAGAATAAGGGTGATGAGAGAAGCAAGAATGACGAAATATGAAGGAGAATGAAGAAAAGATTGGGGAAAACCTGTTTATTAGCCCTCGGGACCGGTTCAGACCGGCCGACTCGATCAAGCAGGTCAGCTCTGCTCGATCGAGCAACCTAAATTTTCTGGAATTTCGAGTTTGCTAAAGTGGCTGATGTTGGTGTGCATGCAAAACTCGATCGAGCAGATGATTTTGCTCGGTCGAGCAACCCATGATTTTCAGCTTTTCCTCATTTTTCTCTTCTTTTCTCCTTTCTTTCTTTTCATTTCTTCATTATTAAAGCGATTTCCGATTGTATTAGCTGCAAATACTCAATAAATTTGTTAGAACGCTCCCTCACCGCACTCAATAAAGCACAACTATATTAACTATCCAAACTAAATTGAATTGAACTATAACATCAATAACTAAGCTAATCGAAATAAAATTTACAAATGAATTACAAGTAAATGCCGGGTTGCCTCCCGGTTAGCGCTGGTTTATATCGGTCCCGCACGACCGTGTTACCTCAAAGTCATGGGGATTTATCAAGAGTGAAAAGGTCGACGTCCTCTATCACTCCAATAAATGCTCCATCATAATAGATCTTCAAGCGTTGACCATTGACTTTAAAAACCTCACCTTTGTCGGTTTGTAGCGTAACCGACCCAAACTTGTTCACCTCGGTAACTGTGAACGGTCCCGGCCATCTGGACTTGAGTTTACCTGGAAACAAACGCAAACGGGAGTTAAATAATAATACTTTATCACCAACTTTAAATTCCCGCTGCAGGATATGCTTGTCATGCCATTTCTTTGTCTTCTCCTTGTAAAACCGAGCACTATCATAGGCATGCAATCGAAACTCATCAAGCTCGTTCAACTGCATAAGTCGTTTCTCACCCGCCAGTGAGGGATCCATATTAAGCTCTTTTATGGCCCACATAGCCCTATGCTCAAGTTCTACCGGTAAATGGCACGCCTTGCCATAGACTAACCGGTATGGAGAAGCACCGATTGGAGTCTTAAAAGCAGTTCGGTAAGCCCATAAAGTGTCATCGAGCTTACGACTCCAATCCTTCCTAGATTTACTCACGACTTTCTCAAGGATAGACTTAATCTCCCTATTAGAAACCTCTACCTGACCACTTGTCTGCGGATGATAACTTAACCCCCGACGATGTGTAACGCCATATTTCTTCAATAAAGAGTTAAGATGGCGTTCATTGAAATGCTTTCCTCCATCGCTAATGAGAGCACGAGGAACCCCAAATCGTGGGAAAATGATCTTCTGAAACAGTTTAATAACTGCTTTGGCATCACAAGTGGGAGTGGCAATGACTTCCACCCATTTGGAGACATAATCAACTGCTACTAGAATATATTGGTTACCATGGGAAGATGGGAATGGCCCTTGGTAGTCAATACCCCAAACATCGAATATCTCAACTTCCAAAATACCCGTTTGAGGCATCTAATGCCTTTGAGAAATGTTACCCGTCCTTTGACATGCGTCACAAGAACGGACAAAAGTAGTAGCATCCTTGAGAATAGTCGGCCAATAAAAACCCGACTGCATAACCTTAGCTATTGTTCTTGAGGGACCATGATGACCGCCATATGAAGAAGAGTGACAATGAGAAAGGATGGCATGTACCTCACCCTCTGGAATACATCGTCGATAAATGTCGTCGGCACATTCCCGGAATAGATAAGGATCATCCCAAAAATACCTCTTGACATCATGTTGAAACCTCTTCTTTTGTTGATAGGATTGATCTGGGGGCATAATTCCCCCAACCAAGAAGTTAGCATAATCGGCAAACCATGGAGTTTCCATGGTAATGGCAAGGAGATGATCATCAGCAAACGAATCATCAATTGGGATGGAATCTCCCTCTTCAAACCTCAGACGAGACAAATGGTCAGCAACCACATTCTCTACACCTGACTTATCCCGGATCTCCAAATCAAATTCTTGTAACAACAAGATCCAACGAATAAGCCTAGGTTTGGCTTCCTTCTTAGCCAACAAGTATTTTAGTGCCGCATGGTCAGTATAGACTATCACCTTAGAACCCACAAGATAAGCTCTAAACTTATCCAAAGCAAAGACAACCGCAAGTAACTCCTTTTCAGTGGTAGCATAGTTAACTTGCGCATCATCCAAAGTCTTACTGGCATAGTAAACCGCATGTAGCACCTTATCCTTCCTTTGACCCAAAACAGCCCCAACTGCATAGTCACTGGCATCACACATTATCTCAAACGACAATGTCCAATCAGGAGACTGGATAATTGGAGCTGAGATTAGAGCTTGTTTAATCCTATCAAAAGACTTAACACACTCATCAGTAAAGACAAACGGGGCATCCTTATGGAGAAGCTTAGTCATTGGTTGAGCAATCTTTGAAAAATCCTTAATAAAAGGGCGATAGAACCCCGCATGACCAAGGAAACTTCTAACACTTTTAACATTCACCGGGTACGGTAATTGCTCAACCACTTCTACTTTAGCTTTATCCACTTGGACGCCTCGTCCAGACACCAAATGACCAAGTACCACCCCTTCAGTTACCATGAAGTGGCACTTCTCCCAGTTTAAAACAAGATTGCTTTTCTCACAACGTTGTAAGACTTTAGTTAGATTAGCTAAACAACTATCAAAATCGGTCCCATAAACACTGAAGTCATCCATAAAGACCTCCATAATAGACTCGATATAATCAGAAAATATAGCCATCATACAACGTTGAAAGGTGGCGGGGCATTACATAACCCAAAAGGCATTCTTCGGTAAGCAAAGACACCATAAGGGCATGTGAAGGTAGTCTTTTCCTGATCGTCAGGATGGATGGGGATTTGAAAGAACCCCGAGTAGCCGTCTAGATAACAAAAATACTTATGACACGCTAGACGCTCTAACATTTGGTCAATGTAGGGAAGATGGAAGTGGTCTTTCCTAGTGGCTACATTCAGCCTCCTATAATCAATACACATCCTCCACCCAGTCACTAGTCTAGTAGATATGAGCTCGTTTTTCTCATTAGTGACGACCGTAGTCCCTCCCTTCTTAGGGACTACCTGAACAGGACTAACCCACTTGGAATCAGAAATAGCATAAATAATTCCTGCATCTAACAGTTTCTGCACCTCTTTTCTAACTACCTCTTGCATAGTGGGGTTCAAACGACGCTGACCCTGCCTACAAGGTTTGTGGTCTTCTTCTAAGTGGATACGGTGCATACAAAAGTCAGGACTAATACCTTGCAAATCATCAATGCTATAACCTATAGCCTTTTTATGTCTTTTTAAAACCACTAACAAATCAGTAAGTTGGCTTTCAGATAGGCTAGCACTGACAATTACAGGATTCATCTCATGGGAATCAAGGAAAACTTACTTAAGATGAGAGGGGAGGGGTTTAAGTTCAGGTTTCTTTACCTCGGTAACCTTAGGGGGGGTTACCTAAGCTATAAACCTTTTGTGCCGTGCAATCCTCTCCTATGAGCAGTTTTTCCATCTCAACTACTTCTTCATTCCGTGAGCTTCCAGCTTCAGCAGTGCTGGAAATTAAGGCGATCTCCAGAGGATCCCTATTCAAACACAAAGAAAGACAGTCATCAATAGTTATATCAACAATATCGACTCTATGACATGTCTCTTCTAACATGGGGTGTTTCATGGCATTTTCTAAATTAAAAGTGATTGTATCATCCCCCACTGTTAGTGTAAGTCTCTCATTCTTAACATCTATAACTGCCCCCGCAGTATGGAGGAATGGTCGTCCTAAGATGATAGGAATTTGGGTGTCCTCGACCATATCTAAGACAACAAAGTCAACTGGTATGAAAAACTTCCCTACTCTAACCTGTACGTCTTCTAAAATCCCTAAAGGGTGTTTAATAGAACGGTCGGCCATTTGTAAGGTCATGGTTGTAACAGTAAGTTGACCCATATTAAGCTTTTTGCATATAGAAAATGGCATAACACTAACACTAGCCCCTAAATCACAAAGGGCTTTATCAATTGCCAAGTAACCTATATTACAAGGAATAGAAAAACTCCCTGGATCCTTTAGCTTTGGTGGTGATCTGGATTGCAACACAGCACTGCATTCCTCAGTAAATGCAACCGTCTCCACTTCATTAAAGGACCGCTTCCTTGTCAATATATCTTTCATGAACTTTGCATAAGCCGGCACTTGAGTAATCAACTCGGTAAAAGGCACACTCACTTGCAGATTCTTGACCACTTCCATAAACCTCCCAAACTGTTTATCAAGCTTGGATTTATGTTGGCGGTGCGGAAAAGGAAGTGCAATGGTAATGGGCTCGGCTTCTTTAGCTTTGGAAGATGAATTGGAAGTGTTTTCATCCTGATCAGGGGTTGCTCGATCGAGCAGAGGGCTTGCTCGATCGAGTTTTGCTGTACTGTAACTTTCAGAAACTTCCCGAGACAAATTTGAGCAAATTTTCTGGGTTGCTCGATCGAGCAAGGGAGTGCTGCTCGATCGAGCAACCTCTTTTTTGCCTTTTTTCGAACTTTGATCAGCAACTTCCAAGCTTTCATTGGTTGCATCCCTTATCATTTCAGGGCCTTGGTAATGGGCTCCACTCCTCAAGGTTATATCATTGGCTTGTTCATGTGGAGGGTGTCCTTGAGGAGGAAGATTACCTGGTTGTTTATGTGGAATTTGAATTGCCAATTGGGCAATTTGAGTGTCAACCATCTTATTATGAGCTATCAACTGTGGTATCTGAGCATCTTGCTTTTGTTGGATCATAAGACTATGCTGCAACATGGCTTTTAATTCCGCCATATCATTACTTGGAGGTGGTGGAGGTGGAGGTTGTTAAAAGTTTTGGCCTCCTTGATTGGAACGATTGAAGTTACCTTGGAAATTGCGATTCTGAGGAATTACATAATAGGAACCTTGTTGCTGATGTGGCGGTGGGGTAGGATTAAGAACATTCTGACTTCGGTAGGAGAGATTGGGATGCTCTTTTGCCCTTTCATTGTAAAAATTGGAGTAAGGTGTACCTTGCTTAAAAGGTTGAAAGGCAAGGACTTGCTCAACCGTACTCATACATTCCACTGCATTATGCCCCATAGTACCACATCGTTCACAGGTTGGCTCTTGTTGAACCATGGCATGAACCGTTTGCTTATTTTCCAAGGACTTTGAAGTTTGTAACTCGGCAATTTTGGCAGTTAATGCCTCCAACTGAGCTGCAACTGCATTATCCGTACCTCCTCTCCTCACATTACCCCTAGGATTCCCATACTCAGCAGTGTGAGTAGCCATCTCATCAATTAACTTCCAAGCATTGGCATCAGTAGTGTTATTTTGGAATCTCCCATTAGCAGCAGAATCTAACAAATTCCTCTGATCATCATATAACCCATTATAAAATTGGTTGCATAAGAACCAAGTATCAAAACCATGATGTGGAACAGACTTGACAAGCTTTTTGAAGCGAACCCATGCCTCATTAAAGTTCTCATTGGGACCTTGTTTGAAACTTGTGATTTGACTTCGAATGGCATTGGTTTTCTGTGGCGGAAAATATCTTTTGTAGAATGCAAGAGCCAAAGAATTCCAATCGGTGATGCCAAGTGCAGCCATATCTAACTCACTCAACCAATCTTCTGCCCCGTCTCGTAGTGAAAAGGGAAATAACACCAACTTGATCTGATCTTGTGTCACTCCTACCCGTTAAAGGAATAGAGCAACAATAGTTGGTGAATTTCTCCATATGCTTAGCAGGATCCTCAGTAGGGCTCCCTCCAAACATGTTTCGCTCCACCAAAGAGATATAAGATGGACGAATCTCAAAAGTACTATTACCCGTAGTAGGGAGTTGAAATCCCTTGGGAATAGATGCAACGGTAGGCTCCGAGTGGCTGGCTAGAGTAGGCATGGTTGTAGTAGGTGCAGAAATAGGTGTATCCTCTTCTAAGGATGGTTTTTCTGCGACGAATTCGGCGTAAACTGTTTCAAGCGTACTCAAGTCTTCCGCTTCTTGAATTTCCTTCCAAAATTTTCGTCTAGACCGGAGAGTCTTCTCTGGTTCGGAATCGTAGGGCACGAGAACGGACCTAGAACACCTGGGCATAAACAAAAACTAAAGAAAAGGATGAGAACGGTCTCAAGGAACTTAGGTTCCCTGAGACGAAAAAGACAAACTAAGTAGAAACAAACAGAAAACTGTTGCCTCCCCGGCAACGGCGCCAAATTTGATAAGGGTAAAGTCGCGTCTCCTTAATCAAAGTAAACCTAATTCACTACTAACTAATAGTCAGCGGTAAGTAAGGTATCGAATCCACAGGGAGGCGGTAGTATTCTAATCTGTTAAACTAGGTTTGTCTCTAAGTAACAATTCGGGGTTTGAGATTTGAGTTCTAAGCTAAAAGCAATCAATAATAACAATAAATAAAAGCAATAACAATAACTACTAATAATAATAACAACTAATAATAAGCAATAACAAACTAATAAGGTTGAAAACAATGAGATTAAAAGTCTAGGGTCTCAGGTTCACTAGGATTATTATTCAGGGATAAGGGAGAAATCAATTATCATGCAATAAATTTATCTAAGGTCACAAGATCGGTCAATTCACTTATGCCCTTTAGATCTACAATTTAACATGCGATCGCTATCATTAAACGAGTTCTATTCAATTATCGTAGCCTATCTTAGTCTTAACCCGGTCGGTGTCAATCCTAATTCGCGAGACTAGTTAATTAATCCTGGCCAGTAATCAAACAACTAGAATTAAAACGATAATCAAACGATAACCATGCAATTGCAATTCAATTAATTAATCTACCCCTTCTAACAATCCTAGATCCCCTTTCAACCCTAGAAAGGAATTTAGCTACTCATAACGATATAAACAACAACAATAATAATTAAAGTAAACATGATTAACAATTATGAAAGGATGAACAAAGAATAATTAAGGAACAAGAAGACAATTAAATAAATAACTAAGAAAGATTGAGAATACCGATTACAAGTTGAACTAAAGACAATCGTCTTTGATGAATCAAATCCGGAGGAAGAGTAAACTAATTAGGGTTTCTGAATTAAAGCCTAAAAGTATTTAAAGCCTAAGAAAGCATATATGAATTAAGAAAGACGAGCTTTCTTTTTATATTACAAAAGATCTAACTAATTAGGTTAAATTTAAGGAAAACACGAAAATCCGCCGAAATATGACTTGCTCGATCGAGCAAGGGCCTTCTGCTCGATCGAGCAAGACCTGACCACGACTCGGTCGAGCACTGTTGTTCTGCTCGATCGAGCAGACCTTCATTTAGCTCGTTCTCTTCACTTTCCTTCATTTAGTCTCTTTTCTTCCTTGATTTCCGTGCCTAGCTTCTACGATCCAACTCCGCCATGCTCCATATCTACTCAAAAAGCTCCAAATGCATCCAATCTGCATTAAAACATAACAAAAGCGGCAGAATCTATATTCTAGCTAAAATAGCATAGAAATAAGCAAGGAAAGACGGTAAATCGAGTTAAATGCGTCTAAGGGAGGCATAAAATATGTATATAAATAATGATCATCATGCTCCAACTAAAATTAATGTCCCTTAAGGACTTTTACTTGCAAATGAGTCTAAGGCACGCATGAAGCGTGGTAGACCTATCGGTTCCAAAGATAAAAATCCTCGTAAACAAAAAGGAGCAAAAGTCTATGATGACAATGTTGAGGATATTATAGTTTTTGAAAAGCCCCCTGAAAAGCTTGTAGACGTGACTGATAATATCGATCTAGTAGAGACTCAGGTACCTGAAAATAATGATTGTGAAGAAATCTCGATAAATTATGTCATGTCTAGACAAACATGGAACCGAAATAAAATCGACCTCGATGATAATGGTGTTTTTGCATTTAATGTATCGCTTGATATCATGCATGAAAATGAGGATCATGAACCAAAGTCTGTTGATCAGTACAGACGTAGAAGTGATTGGCCAAAATGGAAAGATGCTATTGAGGCAGAATTAAAATTATTGGCTAAACGAGAGATGTTTGGGTCAGTAATTCGCACACCTAGTGGAGTAAAGCATGTTGGCTACAAATGGGTGTTTGTGCGAAAAAGAAATGACAATGGTGACATAGTCAGATACAAGGCTCGTTTAGTTGCACAAGATTTTTCACAAAGACCTGGTATTGATTATGAAGAGACATACTCTCCTGTAATGGATGCAACTACTTTTCGTTATTTGATAAGTCTGGTTTTGAGGGAGGGACTTGATTTACGTCTAATGGACGTTGTCACTGCTTATTTGTATGGCTCACTTGATAATGAAATATACATGAAACTTCTTGAAGGCTTTAAGCTTCCTGAGACAATGAAATCAAGTCCACGGGAGCAGTATTCAATCAAATTAAACAAATCTTTGTACGGTTTAAAACAGTCCGGACGTATGTGGTATAACCCTCTCAGTTAATATTTGTTGAAGGAAGGTTATAAAAACGACCCTATTTGTCCTTGCCTCTTCATAAAGAGGTCAGAATCCGGATTTGTTGTTATTGCTGTTTATGTTGATGATTTGAATATTGTTGGGACTTCTAACGAAATTTCAAAAGCTTTTGAATGCTTGAAAAAAGAATTTGAGATGAAAGATTTGGGAAAGACAAAATTTTGTCTTGGTCTACAAATCGAACATCTGGAAAATGGGATCATGTGGTTAAACATTTACTTCGCTATCTTTGAGGTACGTCTGATATGGGTTTATACTATTCTAGTAAATGCAAAACAGAGTTAGTTGGTTTTGCAGATGCAGGTTATTTGTCTGATCCACATACTGGTCGCTCGCAAACTAGATATGTGTTTACATGTGGCAATACTCCCATCTCATGGCGCTCTGTGAAGTAAACTATAGCCGCCACTTCTTCCAACCATGCAGAGTTGTTGGCAATTCACGAAGCTACTCGAGAATGTGTATGGTTGAGATTAGTTATTCATCACATTGAAGGATCATGTGGTTTACCCAAAAAGAAGTCACCAACTATTTTACATGAAGATAATACTGCGTGCATTGCTCAGCTCAATTCGAGATTCATCAAAGGTGATAGAACGAAGCACATTTTGCCGAAATTCTTTTTCACTCATGATCTTCAAAAGGATGGTGTCGTCAGTGTTCAACAAATCCGCTCTAGTGAAAATCTCGCAGATGTGTTCACAAAAGCGCTTCCAAGCAAGACATTTGAGAAGATAATCAATTAGTTGGGATTACGTCGTCTCAAGGATGTCAAACGATGCATAGAAGAGGGGGAGTAAATACGCGTTGCACTCTTTTTCCCTTAGCCATGGTTTTGTCCCACCGGGTTACTTGCTATGTACATGGTGCTAGTGAGTGTCATTTACCGTGAGAGTGTGTATGCTTATGTTTGATCATATGATGAATTGTATACTTGATTGATCGGATGCCTATGATTGGTTTGTATGTCGAGTCCCAAACCTTCTCAAGCATATGTCGCTAATGGTGAGATGCAAGCCCTTAGTGTTCTATATGGTTGCCAAGGGGAGTCTTCCCCGAGTCTTGTGTTGCATGATGATGATGGATGATGGTTTCCTTTACTCGTATATTGTTATTATCATAATGCTATTCTCACATCCGGCATGATATATACGTTTGCATGATGACACATGATTATATGCTTATTTATGTGCGTTTTGATGTGATATGGCTGAGAGAACCCTGAGTTACTCCCCACTGACTGTGGCATTCATTTTTAATGAATGAACAGGTTGCAGGTTGGTGTTTGCATGGGGTTGTGGGCTTGTGGCGAGTGAGCTAGCGAGCGTTGTGCTTACAACGATTCACCTTACGTGTAGTTTATATTAGTTTATTATCTTCATTGTGTTTTATCAAGGGATCGATGTCCCTTGTATTTATTTAAGATACTATTTGTATAAACGATTTATAAATTAAGTTTTGGTTTTATGTTATAGTGACATTCGCGGTTTTGCTTTTAAAGTTTTTAAAATCTCGTATTTTCCGCTGCAAATCTATGTGTTTACTTTACTGCGAAATTGCGTGGTGTCACACTGTGACTATGACTATTACTTGGCACTAAAAAACCCTCACTCTCTTAGCTTGTTTAACACACAATTTCTCTCATTCTACCCTTTCATATTCAGACGTTCTTCTTTATCTTTCTCAGTTTCTTTTCTCATCTCCCTCTTCGCATGAACTACCTCTCATTCTACCATATGTATCTTGATAACTAAGTGTAATTGTTGTCTTGATCTTCATCTATTTGGCGATTGAAGTAGATATAATCATTTTCTCTCAATAATATCTCCATTAACACTTGTACAATATTCATCTTCATCTTCATCTTCACTAGCACAATTTTTTTGAAATCCTTTTTGATGGTAACATACTCTTCCCATAACCACATAACAAAATTATTTCAATCTAGGGATTCATGGGTTGTTAACGGAACCCGATATCATAGTTATAGCGTTCCGACCATATCGATTGAAACATTGGTTCCTAAAATCAAGACCATCCATTTGTAATTTTTTACAAGAAGATGAAGAAGACATAAGAGATAAATGAAGAAACAAAAAAAACTGAAACAATTATCACATAAATTTAAGAAGAAAGTAGAAAGAAGAAAG
Source organism: Heliosperma pusillum (assembly GCA_022085475.1). NCBI lineage: Eukaryota > Viridiplantae > Streptophyta > Magnoliopsida > Caryophyllales > Caryophyllaceae > Heliosperma > Heliosperma pusillum. Next base: position 92,147 of record JAIUZE010004253.1, read on the forward strand.
ATGGAATATGATGAAAGAAAAAAGACATTAAATAATGTTTACTAAGAGGGAAAATGGAGGAGAAAATGACGGGAAACTATAGCTACTAACACAAAAGTCAGTCATCATCCACCTAGACGTCTTACTCATCACTTAACGTAAAAAAACAAGACTAATTGATGGAAAAAATAATTAGGGTTACGCTTAATGAAAATTAGAAAACTTAGGGGTACCATGTATGTTTCCAAAAGTGTAGGGGTACCACGTAGAAAGTCGAAAAGTAGAGGGGTATCATATAGAATATCCCTAATTTTTGTTCAAAAAAAAAAACAAAAAAAATTGTACTGTTCACATACACGCCAATGGGAATGACTTGTCTCTCTCAGAAAACCCGTCATTCTCAATGGTGTGTTTGCTTTTAGTCAATTTTTGTAAGTTTGCATTTTTCTACTCACTAGAAACACGTCATTGTCAATGGCGTGTTTCCTCAATGTTTTTGGTTCGCAAAATCTGAACCTACGTGAACACCATTTTGATAAATAATTTGGAACCCGACCCAGATCGAAAAATACTTATTTTGAGCATTATTTTAAAAATGCTTTCAATAATTTTCAACAAAGTACAATATTCTTTGTCAGAGAGACTTAACCCCTCTCACAAAGAGCAAATGACAAGACAAGTAGAGGGTTGCATTTTCCCCCACTTGTTCTTTATGAGGGAGAGTTAACCCATTATAAACTTGCGACGGAGCGTCCCGTCACAACGAAAATTTGTGAAAATATTAAAGTACAAATTCATGACCGCCGTACCTTATATTTGGTGTTTAAGATTGCAAACAAGTTGTTAATAAAAAAATCACACACCACATCTTTTCCCAAAACCCATTAAATAAATAAATTTCCAAACCTGACCCTCAATTATCATCCCATTTATTATCTTCCTCACCCATATTTAAATACAATAGTCTCAAACCTTTGACCAAAAAAATGTTGACTTTTCTACATTTGACTCCCAATTCTCACGAACAACTAAACAAACCATCTTCATTTCTTTTTCCTTTTCCCTCTCATATTTCTCCCCCTAAAACCTTACCTAATAAATACGCCCACCAATCCAAATTAAAATCCAATTAATCTCCCATCTCCTTATTTGTCTCCCTCCCCATCTCTATTCTTTCCCTCACTTATTCATTTCCTGATATCCCGTCACGTCTCCGTATCTACCGACTACCGCAGTACAACCAATGGATCCGGCCCAACAACCGCCGTATACTCCGAAACGAGAAATCCTTCTCCAAGGCCCACGTCCCGCTCCTCTCAAAGTCAGCAAAGATTCCTTCAAGATCAAGAAACCCCCCAAACACCCCCTACCCCAACCCTACCACCAACCGCCGCCGCCGAACCAGCCGGTCATAATCTACTCCGTCTCGCCGAAACCCTACTTCGTCGAACCGTCGGACTTCCGGTCACTGGTTCAGCACCTTACCGGCCGGGGTGCGCCGTCGCCGGAAAGTTATGTCGGCGGTGAACCACCGGTGTCGCCGGCGGCGAGGCTGGCGGCGATGGAGAGGACGAGTCCGAAGGAGAGAGACTGGCGGCGGAGTGACGTGGCAGTTGTCGGAGAAATGGAGACAGAGGCGGAGATTGACATGATGAGTCAAATGCCGGGGATATTGTCGCCTGCGCCGTCGAATTTGCCAGTAATTTCATCGACAATGTTTTCCCCTGCGGGTGGAGCGGTTGCAGGAGACGGACACGGGTTTTTCGGGATGAGTGAGTTAATGAGTCCGTTTATGAGTAACATGGCATTTATGCCAAGTCCTCAGTCTTTATTATTTTGCAACGCTCCCATTGTTTCACCTTCTCCTAATGGTGAATTTTTCAACATCTTTGACTTTTAAATCGCCCGCCGCCACCACCATTTTTATTTATCCTTTACTAGTTGTGGGGCCGCTTTCGATGACAAAATGCGGTTGTGTGGTGGTCCCGCTAATTGAATGCACTTGATTGGTCGCGTTAGGATTACTCGTTAATGGCTGATTAACAAGAAGTTTTGACATATGAGATGTAGAAGTTGATGATTAGAGATTAATGACGTCAATAGGTGACATACATTTGGGGGCACTAATTTGTAAGAGAACATGTGGGAATTGTGACTTATAACTTTGTAAGGTAGCAGGAGTAGCTTTCATTTTATGCAACAACTTGGTAGATAGATTTAGCTTGTGGAATGTCAAGTGCCATCATGTATACGCTGGCCTTTGCTTCCCTCTTGTATTGGTGTGTATACAAATTTGTAATTTTATTTCATTCATTGTAACAATGTAAATAACACCAATTTGTTATCTTCTCATTGTCTTTTGAATCTTATCCTTTGTCTTGTTCTACTACAACTTGTGTACAGGGGAGACAATATCTCTTTTACTTAAGCTCGGCTAGTCGCCAATAAGAACCGGTATGTTCTAAAACGTATATTTTGCCGGACTGCTGAAGTGTCATAGCACGACATCAACAATTCAAGTGAGAAGTTGATATCTTATTACGGCGCCATATGTTGAGAATCTACTAAATTTTTCTGAGGAAGTTCACAAAATGAAGCACAACAATTCATCATGTAACATCAACTGATTAATTTGCATATACAAGGTGTACAGCTCCTACACAACATATCAGTAAAATTGATGTATAAACACTGAATGAACTTAACTCACTTCTGCAAATTTCTAGAAAAAATGAAGACGAGCTAGAACTAGAAGATATCTACACTCTACAGTCTACACTATCTGCTTAACAGTTTCTATGAGGATGGGTTGTTTTGCAGGACATATCAGTCCTCTGTCCACTAATAACCCAAGCACCCTTTACATTGCAGAATTACGGCTATATGTCTCGACAGACACTACTTTTGACGTGACATAATATATCCACAAATTATAAACATGAATATTTTCCAAAAACTCTGTTGTTTTTTGTGGTGACGGACTTACAGGGAAGATTGAATACCATCGCTCTGGTGGAATGGCTCCATAAGACGACTGTCACTCTGACACCGAAGTACGTCACACGTACCATCTCTACATATAAAACGGGTTTGGTCTGTCCTGCCCCGTAAAACGTTTCTAAACCTTTATAGGGAGGCCATAATTATGGAATGTTTTAATCATCCCATCGCAGTTTGCTGTTACTATCACAAGCCCCCAGGCCGAAGAAAGAGCTGCTGGCGTTTCACTTTCTTCATGTGGTACATTGAAGATGGGGAGCATATCTTCAGGCCATATTGCAGAACTCTTAGATGAGAACAAACTACTGAAGGATGAACCAAGTGGTGCTTGGGCTGTACAAGAAGCATCATGCTCACTACTACACCTGGCTGAACCCATTTCTTCGGTTTCAGTACCAGACCACGATAATGCGACAGAAACGCCTTCAGAGATGAAGCTTTCACAAGAGCGATTAGATTTCTTATGTCTTGATAATGATATGTTTGGTTCATCATGATTCCACATGTAAACAGATGAATCCTCTCCAATGGAAACTATATGTCTTCTATTGGATGAAAATGATGCTAAGGATTGACCACCTGATTTGGGAAGACCTGCAATGTGAAATTTCAAATATGTTAGATAACTTGATTAGCCTATCAGTATCAGTATTTGCTCCAAAAATGATTCTGATAGCTTAATTTGGGACATTACTCGCTTATCTTCCATTTTAGGAATTCACAGACCGTCATAAGACTCATCCTTATTTTGCTTATAAACAACAATAGAGGCTTAGTCCCAAAATTATCTGAGGTCCAGGTCGTTACTTCTTTAGTTAGTGGATTTATGGATTTATAGATGGGGCGTATAAATGGGTTGACATCACAAATTATACCAACATGAGTACATGACACCGTCTTTCGAGAGGCTGGTTGAAATAACTATGATGTTGCGTGCCAGGAAAAGAAGGTACTTGGAGAGAAAGTGTCAATTCACAGCAATTAAATGACATAAAATGGAAACTATACCTATTCTTTAGTTATACCCCACAAATTCATTTCGAATGAGAAGTGTAATAAATTGCGTTTTCAACCATATAATAGTAGACACCAATATGCCGGATCCCTACCTCGATATTTACAGACGAGACCACCCTTGTCTACTATCCGGAGTTTAGAATCTTCTGACATAACCATGATTTTCTGAGAATCCTCAGTGAAAAACTGCAGTAACCAGATATAATGAGTTTAGAATATCATGGACCACGAACAATGAGAATCATTAAAAGCTTTAAGAGCAAAAGGTATTCTAATTCTAATTTAATACAAACCTGTATCCCTGTAATCCTTTTGGTGAATGATCTTTTGCTACTGCGAATTTGAATATGTGCAATGAGTTCCACCAGATTACCTACAACAGCATCAAGCAGAAATCAGATATGAATGATCGAACACATTCCGCAAGTCGTGGGCAGCGAAAGTGATTAAAGTTGAGTTCTATGATGGTGGAATATATACCTTTTGTCTCATAAAATTGACAGGTGCCCATCATAGACCCTACAACAAATCCCTGCAGGTAAAAAGGATAGACAGGTTAACTTCTGGAAGAATTTCATGCTGTAAGGGAACAAATTTAGGATTCTTTCACAGGTTGAAACATACATGTCCATAAGGCTGGTAACACAAGGCTGAGACGGCATCTTTGACATCAGCCCAGTCGAGGACCCTCCTTGTTGACACTCCCCATATACGGACTTTCCCATCTATTGAACCACTGATGAAACGACGATCATCAACGGGATTGAATTGGACACATGTCACTGTTATCACCAATAAAGCAGCTTAATTAGCAACATTAGTGTGTGAAGCAATACACAAAAACTTAGATGAGACGGTCTTATGCATGAGACCAGCTCACCAATGAGGAATAAACAAGTATTCAGGTTGGTAAGTCTGACTCATACATGACGCTGACTCATACAAGACGCACTGCTACCATCAAACACTATACTCACCATAATCTGTGTGAAGGAAGGTACTGAGACAAGTGTCTGATCCAATATGCCACAACCGAACGGTTTTATCCATGGATGATGAAAGGAGATACTGAAAACATGTCACAATCAGTTGATATATCTACAAATAATAGAAATGTAAAAGAAAGAAACTTTATTAAATTCAATAAATTCCAAGTTGGAAAAAAAAAAAAACTCACGTTTGAATGGGACCAAGCCAGGTCTAAGACATCACCGTCGTGACCATGAAATTCATGCAAAGGATGTTCTTCAATTTGAAACATTTTATCAGGAATTAAAACTGGAACTTTCACTTTCTTATCTCTACCAAATCGAACTTTCTCATCCCTTTCGGTAATAACCTCCTCCGGAAATCGATCAGAGCATGAATCAACGGATTTAACCCGCCATACACGGACAACTCCATCTTGGCCACCACTTGCAAGGTACTGACCATCTGGACTAAATTTCATGCTCCAAATAATCCCTTCATGAGCTTTGATTTCCTGTGCTTCAAACAAGGCACTAAGCTCCTTCACTCTTTTTTTATTCACATGGACTTTCATGTATTTTCCATTCTCTACCTTAGATTTACATTTTCCACTCATCCCGTTCCTCTTCCTCTTCATTTCTTTCCACCATTGCCCGATTCTGTTATGAGATTTACCACTAGATGTTGATGGCAACAAAGTATCATCTTCATCTTCGGTAACACCCATATTATGCCTTATTGGTTCATCCACAACCAAATCAGCCTCACCCCTGGATGATGAACAACAACTCGAAATAGACTCATCGGTTTCCACCATCGGCTCTAACCCGGTTTCTATTGAACTAGAATCATCAATGCTCGACAAAGGACTAGACTCAACAAAACCCATTTCCGACAAGAAAGTATCACGACGCTCCTTGACACTCGTCAACTCATTCCTCCAAAATTCATACCTCAATGCTTTATTATGAACATTAGGATTATCTTCAGCTGAAAAGAGATCTTGAGAATCAAAGAACACATCTTCTACATCAACACACTTAACTAAGTCTTGCATTTCCATTATTTGCTAATTTCCGAACTCAAAATACAAACTTTGAACTCTTGCTGTACTTATATGTCACTGAATTTCAGATACAACCCCCCAAATATAGCAACTTGGCTACAAAATCCCAACTTTTAAGCCAGATTTCTCTACTAAAATCCAGGAGAAAACCAGGGAACTCTCCCACAGTATATATCTTCTACAGTCTACAAAAACAAATGAACACTTAATTAAACTACTAATCAGTGTTTAAGAGGATGTTTAGCTTTTCTAAAGCTTCTTTTTATAGGTAAGATCCCAAAGAAGTAAAACCACTAAACAAATTGGAACATTTATATATAAAGACACAGTATATTAGCGTCACATATTCTCATTGAAGACGGGCACTATCAGTATTCAGCTTGTGACGGACAGTTTCCGTCTTCAGTGAGATGAGCTGTATTAGCAATTACCATCAATAAAGGAGTGTTAATACATATAAAAAAGATAATAACAATCTTACACAATAATTAAGGTCACAGAAATAGATGTATGAACACTCACAGAAGTGTAATGCACTAATTAAGACATAAAAAGATGAACCAACAACAAACCACTTGAAATGGGCTAAATGGTTTACCTTGGATTTGCAGAAATCCATAAAAAACAGCACCGACCCTCCTATGATTGAGGAATTTTACTAAAGTCAAATATATTAATTTTATTAATTTCCTCCCCAAAAAAAAATAAACCATTAAAATACAAACACCTCACAGTTTACCACCTTCAAATGCTTTGCATTGAACTATATTAGTGAGAGAAAATGGCGGAGAAAGGAAAGTACTTTGATAAATAAGGGGGATGAATGTAGTAAACTTCAATTTTTATTACTAATAACCCACAAATTTATCAAACCCTAATCTCAAATTGGGAAAAACTCAACTAATTTTTGATTATTTTTATTTGGGTTTCTTAATTTAATTAACCTGCAAATATTATACGGAGTATGATTTAGAATAAAATTAAAAATATATTTAGAACTATTAATTGTTCATTCAAAAAAGTTGAGGATCTAGGATGCATGGGATTTAGGAAACAATCATATCTAAGTTTAGACTGTTATTAACATGTTGTTCACTAATCAAAACTTAGACATTAGTGGATTTATTTTTTTTTGGTATAGATCTGTAGTGGAATTAATTTGTAATTTTCCCTTGAGATTGCCGTACTGTGAAATACTGACAGTTTTAGAAATATAATGGATGGTGTCTTTTCAAATACTTGTATGGTTATCTCAAAACATTCTTCGATTTATGTTAATTCGTGTAGTGATAATTTTCAGAATTTTCTATTTACACAAACAAATGTTGTACGGAGGATGACAGTATGTCATGTGAAGTACGAGTATCAGTTTTTTTGTTGTGTGTTGTTTTTCATGTGAGTATCAGACATAGTCAACTTCTGGTGAAAATAGGGATGGATGTGCTAATTTTTGTAGGGAGTTGTTACCTAATTTAACTCAATTTCGCACATTTATGCTCCTAATTCCAAATGTAATCATCTCATTTCTCGCCCTAACAAAAGAGAAGCAAGAGACATGGAAAGAGCCAAAAAATCAATCCATCACCAAGTCAGTTCACCACCCTCACCCGACCCACCCCTTGCACCGACAACCTCCTCCACCACCCTCCCCCCTCCCACTGCTCATTCTCGCGCCGACCACCTGTACGCGCACACTACCACTTGACGCCGCGACGACAACCCCTCACTCCACTTGACGCCACACTCAACTATTATCATCGGCTGGTCCACCTTGAGCCGCAGTGAAGGTGTTGGATCGACGACAACAGCGGAAGCGGCAGACTCAAGACTTAGTAAACAATGCCAATCATCAGCCTTTACAACTTCTGTCTCGAAGGTGTTGGGTCGACGACGAGTTTGGGTCTTGGATGTATTTGACGACGGGGCAGGCTAGGTAGCACGGACACTTCTCCTAATCAGCCGTCCCGTGTCGGACACCGTGTCGGGCACACGGACACACGGACACCTATAAATAAGGAATGTGAGATTGAAATACTAGAAGAGGTTGATTAGAAGATGAGTTTTGGTGGGAAAAATGATTAGAAGATAAGTTTGGGTGGAAAATGAGAATAAATTAAAGTTAAAGTCAAGTTTTATACTCAATTATTTACATTTAATATCAAATACTAATAAAAAAATAAAATTGTATGTTATTTATAACTATAAAATATATATTTTATTAAATTTAAATGTCGTGTCCCGTGTCCTAAATTTCACGAGATGTCGTATCACGTGTCCGTGTCCGTGTCCGTGTCCGTGTCCGTGTCCGTTTTGGTGCTACCTAGGGGGCAGGTAGTCGGCCTAAGGGGGATTAGTGAGCTAATGTTGAAATTTCAAGATAGTTTTTATACTCTAAGAGGACTAAACCAAGTTGTCGAAGACCAGAGTAGATCATAATCAATTAGTAGATGTTAATTAAAAGTTATCTGACTTTCCAAATCTATCACTAGATCAAGTATGTACTAAACCCAAACAGAAACTCAACAATTAACCATACTTTTTAACAAATTTTTATATCAACCGGTACTAGCTAGTTACACATACCAGCCGTCCACCATGACTAATACTTCCTGCCATTCAACTCTAATCTATCATATTTCCTTTCTAATCCATTCAAGTTCACTCTACCACTTTTCTAAAAAAGAATGTAAAATGATCATTTTATCCTTATTAAAACATCTTATTTTAATCTAATGTCACCCATAGGCCATAACCCACTCATATCCCTACAAATACCAATTTAATAAAACATCTTACATATTCCCCTTTGTACTTATATTAGTTATTTGATTAATTCCTTAATATTTGTGCAAAAAATAATATGGTAGAGTGAAATTAAATGAATGAAGTAGCTGATAAGTAACATTATTCATTCAATAACAATAAAGTTAAGGTATCTATCCTCTAAATTGTGTATTATTAATGATTTTGAGATGAAAAAGTTAAGAGTATATAAGCAATTATCTTTGTTAATGGCACGCGGTCGTATGTCTTAACTCGCACATACGTGCAACCGAGGAGAATCTTACGTACATCAACTTGTGTAGATATGGTTCATCTTCACTTGATCAATATTTAGGATTAAGTTTTAATTACGTCATTGATGACGGATCGATGTTATCAGACTTTAATTAGACTAAATAACACACGGCTACGGCTGATTTTCTATTAAGCAGAAGGTGTATCTTCGTTAAGACAAGCACATGTCACATGGACACCCACTTATATAATGTACCAAACCCATGACTTAAGTTATGGGCCGTGGGTATTTGTAGTCACAGGCCCATGAAATATTGTTCATGAGAACCATGCAAAGCCCATGATACAGCCCTTACACATTGTGGCCTTACTTCTTAGCCCTTTATATTTACTCTATATATGCATGAAGCATTTTAATTAATCACAGAGAATATTTTACACTTGTTTTCTTTTGTAAAAATATAGTAAGCGTAAAATATTGACTGAGAAGGATCGAGTACTCCATAAATGAGTTGTGAACCCCGAAAAGGAAGGTAAGTTTTTTTTTCTATTTTTGCTGCTTTAATCATGGTCAACACGCATAAAACAAACATTTATTGAAATGAAGAGAGTTGTGTTTTTGTAGCTTAATTCTCTTATCTAACCCTAAATCACACAGTTTGTCGTGTGCATATAGTAGTCTCAATACGACGATATCTATCACATTTATATTGTCCTCCTTTTTATTTTGGGTGGTTTTAAGAAAAGCGAATGACATGGGAAGGGCGAATGATTTGTATTGTAAACACCTACCTAATTTAGAGAGCAAACGATTATTTTGAGATAAATTTTGGAGAAGGAAGACAATAAAATGAAATAGAAGTAGTAGTTCATAAGCAAAAAAGGATGTTATGATGTGACTTTCGCGTGTTAAAATATACAATACTCCGTACTACTTTATGTATATACAAGCAGTGTCTCATCTCATAAACTCCGTAACATTTTTGTTTCATAATGTAGCTTATATATGAGATTGTTGTGTGCATATAGTAGTCTCGTACAAAACTAATAAATGTGTATATACATCTAGCGAACAAATTTTGGTATGATTCCATTAAAAGAAGTTGAGCATAAATTAAAGAAAGAAAAGTGAGCTAACCTTAGAAATTAGAATCCAAGCTATGAAATGTATTTGTGTCTTCAAAATGAAAGCAAACTCTTAGACTGACAAAGAGAATAGAGTAGAAGAATAGTTGTTGATGTTTAAGAAGAGAGACTTAATTTGTGAATAATTGATTTAAGGGATAACATTGTCATTGATGAGAGGTTTATGGTGGGAAAAATAATAAGTGAGAGTTGTAGTTGAAACTTGAAGCCCAAATAATTAGTAGGCCACCTAAGCAATAAGCATCTCAAGTTCCCGTGTTGTATGGAATTTACGTGGTGTCATATCTCCTTTTTTGTACTCCGTATCTTCTTTCTTACAACTATTTTATTCTTTATCTTAAACCTAAAAAGGTTCTTTTTGTTTGCTTGTTGTGTTTCTCACTTTCCCTTGTCATCAAGGATCTTATTATCTCTCTCCGCTAAATTTTGGTTCAGACGGTTGATTAGGGCTGAGCAAAATTATACGATACGGTTTTATTATACGTATCTGATACGATATATGGTTTCAATTATACGGATTTCCGTATATACGATACGAATTTCCGTATATACGATACGGTTTTTAAAAAACCGTATCGGATACGTATCGGCAAAATTAGAAACCGGATATACGGTTTCCGATACGGTTCTTATTTTTAATAGAAAATATTAAAATAAAATCATAAAACCACAAAACATTGAGTAAATACATGACTCAATCTTATTACTTTTATACATTTTTATGTTATTTACTCTTATAATATTTAATACTATTTTAAGTCGTTAAGAAAAATCATAAAATCACCCACATAAATGAAAAAAAAGACATTAAATTACACTAATTGAACTGAAAACCGGATACCGTATATACGGTTTCCGGATATACGGAAAAACCGGATATACGAAAACCGTATATACGGAAAATCCGTATCGGATAAGGATACCCAAAAATGAGATTTTGAAAACCGGATATCCGATACGGTTTTGAAAACTGTATCGGATATACGGTTTTGCCCACCCCTAGTTGATATGCTTTCTAAATTTCAACGGGTCGAATACGATTATATGTCAATAATAAGGACAACCATTTTAATATTTTTCATAGACAATAAATGACATGATTTGAATGTATTTGACCCGTTTTAACCTTAACTCGGATATTGTCTATCTTAAATGAGAACTTTTACTCTACATAGTACTCCATTTATTTTTCTAATTTCTCTTGTTTTATTTTAAATTAATCACGACCGTGAGCCGCTGTGTTTCACGACCGTGAGATATGTTTCACGACCGTGAGCTGTGTTTCACGATCGTGAACTGCTTTGCTAGAAAATAATCATTCTTTAGAAGGAATCTCACGACTGTGAGATGCACTTCACGCCCGTGAAAGGTCTTTCCTCCTTGTTCCCTTGCTTGACTTAGTTGCTTCCTTCCCGGTTTCGCTTGCCTTGACTCGGGAGGGCTTTGGCGCATCGAGTAGGGCCCCCCAAGGGTATGTGGGGCCCCTAAGGTATGTCGTGGGTCCTCCGAGTGATCCACCTTCTTCTTTGTCGATCAAAATTAGGTAGAAATCGCTTAAAGTGGCGGTTTACCTACAAAAACACGATGAAAGCGAGAAATATGCTAGAAGAAGGTAAAATACGTAGAAACGCTCTTAGGGAACGTTAAAGGCATGCAAAATGAGATGAAAAGGGGTGGAAAATAAGGGTGAAATGACACTATATCACACTCTCTATCTCGGCATCCAGCTCACTAGAGGAATCTTTTATGAAAATCATAATATCATTTTTACTCTACATAGTACTCCATTTATTTTTCTAATTTCTCTTGTTTTATTTTAAATTAATTATTTACTCTTGGACTACCATTATTACCCTAAACCTTTTAATTTTCACCTCTGTTAAAATGTCATTTTCCACATTACTCTTAATTAAAGGAATTTTGTAATAATATTACTTGTATTTTTTTAAAATCTATTCAAAATGAAAAGTAGAACCATAGAAATAAGATGGAGGGATTACGTTTTACCCCAAAAATGAGATGTCATTAAGTGGTTCCAAAGTCCAAACCTTGGTATGTTATTGTATATGAGATGTCATTAAATGACTCTAACTTGGTATGTTATGTCAGTTTAACAAAAACCTTAACTTGTTATAACTAAAATGGTTGATGCTTGAAATACTACGAGGAATAACATATATAATCTAACGAGTACATATTACAGATTAGGCATTATATTATTTGCAATCCGTTCTTTCTTTGTTCTTTTCAGCTGAAAGTGAACTAAATAAAATGCAGGTGAAGTGAATTGAGTTGAAATAAGACGTAATTTTGTGAAGAGATGAGCTAAACATAACCGACTAAAGTTAAACTGAACTGAGCCAAATAAAGCCGAACTAAAATGAAACGAGCTGAAATTAAGTCAGAAATAACAAAGCCTCTTAAGCACCAAAGTAAATAGACCTTTCTGGTTATTGAAAAAATCCTTACTCCATATTTGCATTCCATTGATCCTTTATTATTAACTAAGTACCGGAGTAGATAGACCTTTCGGTCATAATATATGATTGTTGATGATAAAGAGTTTAACATATTTTCTGTCATAATATATGAAAGTTGGAATGAAGTATTTATTTTCAAAATTTCAACGACAAATTTACTATAAAGCTTATAATCAAGTGTTTGGTAAGTCAAATTGATAATCCATGATCAATTGAATAATTGAATAATTGAATAATTGATACACATGATTCGATTGTATCTCCGTTCTGACACACAATCAAATGTACAGAGAGTTCCATGAGAATCTTTTTTGATTAATTACGAGAATCCCTTCATTTTGTGTAGTAGTTAATAATTTATAAGCTACGCAATCTCCTCCCTAATGAGTAGTTAATATCTTGTGAATTATGTACCAATATTTATTTAATATGACAAATAAAGGGAAAAATTATACAAATGAGAATAATAATAAACTGCCAGAGCAACACTATTTGTAAAGGGTCCTTAAATTGCAATGAAAAGGGCACGTCGAGGATAGTTGTCAGGGAAAATCAAATTAAAGTAAGTTGTTTGTATACTGTAAAGCATAGAAAAATCAAATTAAGAACCAATCAACAAGATTAGGACAAATAGTTGCATGTGGGTGCATGAGATGCATCAAGGTGGGAGAAACTACCATTTCAAAACTCTATCATAAACTTTAAAGATGTACGTATGGCCTTATTATGCTCGTAAAATATATCTAAATTATTTATCGTGAGAAATATATCTAAATTTAAATACTTCTCTACTCTCGTACTCCGATCCGTTTCTCTTATATATAGCCGCATTTCAACTATTTGTTTATCTTTTATATATCGTGAGAAATATACTTGTAAGTAAAAGTGAAGAAATGAGTAAGATGACGACCGGAGGAGCACAATCTTTTGAAATTATCGAAACCTAAATGATAATATTTTTTATATTGAAATTAGTATATAATTTTAAAGCGAGTATTAATAAAATGGATTTAGTTTACGTTGTGCGTGAGAGGAGATTTAGGTCATTAATTGATACTCATACATGTAATGATTAAAATGATATATAGAAAATATATAGAAAATAGATTTTTTTATAATTAATTTGTTTATAAAATTCGCCAAAATCGATCTATATACATTACCTTATAAACATATAATCCCCGAAAAGCATTTGTTGTTACTGGTTAGCTACTTACCTAGATTCCTTACATGAGTGTACATTTATTTGGCTATGATTTTACCTATTTTTGTAACGATTTTTAATATGTACCGACTAAGCACATACATGTTACAAAAATCAAAATAGAAAAAATTAAATGTTTTTCATATGAATTATAGGAAGAAAAACTGCACATTTAAATTTCAATTTCTAATAAAAAATATCATTTAATAATTATATCTGTTTTGGTTTATTTAACATGTGGCTCGTGGGCACATTTTTCGCAAAAAATGTTTTTATAAAAGAAATTTAAAAGAAATTTATAAAACATCATTTAATAAACATCATTTAGCCCCTTCCTCTTCTTTTTCTTCTCTTACTCCTCCAATCTTCTTGTTACACGACGACGTCTTGCTCCTCATTTCGTATTGCCTTTTCCTTGGCTTATTCCCTATATATAAAGTGAGACAGAAATTTACAGTACGGGGTAATGAAATAAAAGGATAAAATGCAAGCAAACTGACGCTAACATCGTGTTAAATGGAGTCAAAATGGATGAGAATATAAAGAAAAAACGATCTAAATTAATCATAACATCATGTTTACAAATTGATTGAGTTTATACTCATTAATGGATTGAATATGTGAGCCACAAGCGAAAACGCCATCCGTTTTTGCTTGATTTAAAACTCCACCACCTTCTTTGGCATGATAAATGACCAATAATGAACTACACGAATTAATAGTTGAGCACGATACAGGGCTTAACCTCATAGTTTAAATCTTGAGCAAAGTCACACACAAAAGGATAAAAGGGTGCGCCTGATTGTTTCGATATATATGGGCAAAGATAAAGATGCTCTTGAAATCAAGGAGTCCTACCAAAATACTTGCTCATGATAAATCTGAGAAACGAGAATTATATTTCTGAAAAGTGTGTTTAACATGCCTTATGATCAAACCTTATATACTAACTATCTTAAATAAGAAGACAACTAGGAATAGGAAAGATCTACCATATTACCTAATTACAACCAAACTATAACTCAAACTAATAATAAAATATGTGTAAAATATATATCACAATACTCCCCCTCAAGTGGGAGCGTGAGGATCCCGAACGCCCAACTTGGACAAAAAAAATGAGAACTGAACGGCTCCAAGAGCCTTAGTAAAGATGTCGGCATATTGCAGGTTTGTGCCAACATGGCTAGTGGTGATTACGCCAGACGTCAAAAACTCCCGAACAAAATGACAGTCAATATCAATATGTTTGGACCGCTCATGAAATACAGGATTAGCAGCAATATAAAGAGCAGCTTTATTATCACAATACAAACGAGCAGGTCGCTGTTGTGGAACACCAAGAGCAGCTAAAATGTACCGCACCCATTTTATTTCGGCGCAAACAAAAGCCATGGCACGATACTCAGCCTCAGCAGAAGAACGGGATACAGTTGTTTGCTTCTTAGTCTTCCATGATATAGGAGAATCACCAAGAAGAATGAAATAACCACTAACCGAGCGTCGGGAAATAGGGCAACTGGCCCAATCAGAATCGCAATAGGCATGCAACTGGAAGTCATTAGTCGAACTAAAAACTATCCCTTGGTCGGGATGAGACTTAATAAACCGTAGAATCCGTATGGCGGCATCATAGTGGGCCTTTCGTGGAGACTGCATAAATTGAGATAGGACATGAACCGCATATGAGAGGTCCGGGCGTGTAAGAGTAAGATAGACCAAACGACCCACTAAACGACGGTAGACGGTAGGGTCCTCGCATAGGGGACCATGATCCGTTGCCAAGGAGTGATTTTGGGGCAATGGAGTATCGACCGGCTTAGCAGCTAACAAACCAGCTTCGTGAAGAATCTCGAGTGCATACTTACGCTGACATAAGAATAAACCTGCAGAAGACCGGGCACACTCGATTCCAAGAAAATATTTTAAAGGACCCAAGTCTTTTAGTTGAAAACATTGGTCTAAATAGCGTTTAAAGGAGGCGCAAAGAGCTGGAGCATTGCCCGTCACAAGAATATCGTCAACATAGACCAAAAGACACAGAACGTCCGTACCATGAGGATAAGTGAATAAGGTGTGATCTGCATGGGATTGAGTAAAACCATATTGACGAAGGGCCGCAATGAACTTGGCAAACCAATTACGCGGAGACTGACGTAAACCATATAAAGATTTACGCAACTTACACACTTGACCCAAAGACGGAGGATGAAAACCAGGAGGAAGACGCATGTAAACATCCTCGTGAAGATCACCGTGAAGGATGGCATTATTCATATCGAGTTGATGAATGTCCCAATTTCGAGCCACCGCAACGGATAAAAAAATGCGAACACTGACCATTTTGGCAACTGGGGCAAAAGTATTGGTAAAATCAATGCCTTCTTTCTGGTGACTTCCAAGTACCACTAAATGGGCTTTGTCTCGTTCAAGACTACCATCAGAATTATACTTTGTCTAACAGACCCACTGACAACCGATTGGTTTGACACCCGTAGGTAACGATACAATATCCCAGGTATGATTACGTTCAAGAGCTTGAATCTCTAGCCGCATAGCATTGCGCCATCTTTCATGCATAACGGCCTCTTCATAAGTCCTCGGCTCAACGTTAGTAGTTAAAGAACCAAGGAAATGACGATGACTAGGTGAAAAATTATCATAACTAACAAAGTTCGAAATAGGAAACCGCATACCTGAGGATGTCGTAGGAAGGGATGACGTTTGAACGGGGTGTGTATTACGAGCCGTGTGACAAATATAACCATTAAGGTGAGCTGGCATAAGTCGAGGCCGAGTACCGCGACGAAGATTAGAGGGGTCATCCTCTGTAGCGGGTAAAACATGTGTAGCATCCTGCCTAGTGTTGCTCTCGGGCAGATCAAGAGCAATGTCCTCGGTGACTGCTGGACCCCCGTCATCATTACTCGTGGCTGGGCTCCCCCTGTGCTCGGTAGTTGGGATTGGAGGGACGGGAAAATCAGCAAAATTATCAGAAGTGGCCATGTTTGGGCTCCCCGTGTCCTCCTGGACATGGGTGGTACCAGAAGACAACATAGGTGAAGAAAAAGGGAAGGTATCTTCCATAAACCGAACATCGCGAGACACATTGATCATCTTTCTGTCCAAGTCCATTACTTTCCATCCCTTCTTCCCAGAATGATAGCCCAAAAACAAACAACGACGACTACGAGGACCAAATTTGTCCTTAATACGAGGCCGGTGGTGGACATAGCAGAGACATCCAAAGGTCCGTAAAATGTCAAGATTTGGATTGGACCCAAACAACACCGAATAAGGAGACTTGCCTTTCAAAAGTGTAGTACCAGGAGTTCAATGCCAAGCTCAAAGACAAGACCAACCAAACCATGATCAGTCCAACCATGATCTAGTACCAGCCTTACCCTATGCAAAGAGCTATCTTAATGCTTTGTATAGCCCAGGCCCAAGCCAACAAGCCATGACACGAGCCAGTGATAGCCATGACACGAGCCAAAGCCAACAAAGACACAAAACAGACTCACAAATCAAGCCAACAAAAACTCAGAAGATTCAGCCAGCAGCAGTGCCTTGGGGAGGGTCTCAGGGCAACTTCCAAGCTTAGGGACTCCTAACCAACTATGAGGCATGACTCTAGGGAGGGTCTACTAACTTTTTGTCCAGGAAACCTTCCTCAGAAAACGCCAGGAACACCCCTCAAAACATAAGCCAAGTTCAACAGTCCAGTTCTCACCTATCCAGAAGCAGTTCAAATGTCACTCTCAAGGTTTCCTCTTTTGGCCAAGCAGACTCAAGGGCTTTTTGCTCAGACTTTGGGGACTATTACTACTCCAGTTTAGGACCAAAACACCAAGCAAAAAGTCCACTATGTACCATATAACAAAGCAGCAACAAGGCAACAAGGAACCTGTCCTTTTCAGAACTGCTTTTCTATTGTTCACTTTATTTCAGTTTGTATCAGTTTGTAGTTGTCATTTTGTTTTATTTTGAGGATCATTATTAACCTTAGATGTGTTTGGACGTTCAAGATGTAATCCTAATGCCTATATAAGGCTTGTTTCTAATGAATGAAAGCAGATTTGAAGTAAAACATAAAACTGAAACCTTGTTTCTGTTAACATCTCTTGGTTGTGTGCTTGAGACAACTTCCTTTGCTTTGTGCTTGGAAGTGAGTTTGGATCCTTAGCTGAGTGCTGGGGTCAAGGTTCAACCCTCGACCATTGGCTTTGTGCTTTGGTTAAGGTCCTATCTCTTTCTTTTAGCATTCAGTTCAAACAAAAACAGAGCAATTACAAAGTGTCTAACCTTAGTTCAATTTGTCATTGTTTAGCTTGTCTTTCTGAATAGTTTCATTGCAAATTGGTTATCAGAGCTTTGGTTTGTGAGTTCATTTACCTAACTACATTAAAAATACAAAATCCAACCATGAGTGAAGAGAAAATCACAGGTCTTGAAAACACAGTTCAAGGTCTTGTCAGAACTGTAATGGAGGTCTCTAGATCTGTCAATGAACTCCTTGAGGGCCAACAGAACAATGATACAAGGGGAGGCAGAGGTCGAGGAAGAGGAGCACCTTTCCCACAAGGTGGAGGAAGGAGGAGACAACCGGTAGATCAGTTTGAAATGTCAGATTCAGATGGCTCAGATCACAGTCTTCTCAGACACCAAGACAAAGACATAAAGGTAGAGATCCCTGACTTTCTAGGTAGCTTGAACCCTGATGATTTCCTAGATTGGCTAAGGTCTGTAGAAAGAGTCTTTGAGTTTAAAGGGTACACTGATAGGAAGGCTTTTAAGGTTGCTATTATGAAACTAAAAGGCTATGCCTCACTGTGGTATGAAAACATGAAAACCTTGAGGGTTAGGGAAGGGAAAGAACCTGTTAAGTCATGGCTCAAACTGAAAAAGAAAATGAGAGCTAAATTTGTCTCTAGGGACTACACTCAGGACATGTTCATTAAGCTCACTCACCTTAAACAAGACCAAAGACCTGTAGAGTCTTATTTAAGGGACTTTGAACAACTTACATTGCAATGTGAGGTTGTTGAGAAATCTGAGCAAAAGATAGCAAGGTTCTTAGAAGGCTTGGATGAGAGGATAGCTAGTAAAGTCAGGCTGCAAAATATATACTCCTTTGAGGAAGCTGTCAACTTGTCCTTAAGAGTAGAAAAGTTGGGGAAAGGGAAAGTCAGTGCCTCTAAAACTCCTGCTAGAACACCTACCTACAATGTGACACCCTCAAATTTGCGGAAAGAAAAACAAGTAATTTAAATAAATAAACAAAGGTGTCATAAATAAAAAGGTTCATAACCAAAAGGAGAATAATATTATACATAAGAATTATACAAGACGGGAGACATATCTCCCGTATAAATACGGAAATAAAAGAGAGTATAATAATATACAATCTAAGAACCGAATATAGGTCCAAGGTAAATACTTCGCTCGCTAGCT
>JAIUZE010004254.1:0-78838 GCA_022085475.1 Heliosperma pusillum
ATTAAACTAAATATCTAGATATTATGATATTGTAATCAAAAGTAATGAAAATATCAAGGTCCATTAGAGAGGAAAGAGCCGTGTGGTAAGGTGAGAAAACGGATCTGTTTTCGAGCGTTTTGCGAAATTTTCGTTAACTGATCGATAAAGAAACAAATATCCAAGATATTTGTATTAGTTTAATCGAAACAATTAAAATATCTCAAGTGAGTGGAAAACGATGACATGGGCGTGTGACTCATGCCAAAGTCGAGTTTCGGGTTTGTTTCGGGATTTTAGATGACTCGGGAATAGTTAAATGACGTTCGGTTAAAACCGTAAAAGTTATTCTTTAAATTCCGAATAAATTCAAAATAATTATATTAAATTATGATAAATCTTAATAAATCTAATAAATTAAAAATATTATTTTTTTAAATAAAATTTCGGTCTTCAAACTTACAAGGCGAGTCGGGAAAAGTCAACGAAAGTCAAAGTCGACTTAAAAGTCGAGAAAAGTCAAAGATGACTTAAAAGTCAAGAAAAGTTTATGACGACTTAAAAGTCAAGAAAAGTCAATGACGACTTTAAAAAGTCAAGAAAAAGTCAAAGACGACTTAACAGTCAAGAAAAGTCAAAGATGACTAAAAACGGTCTTTTCATGAAATCTCTCAGAAATTCCAAATACGAACGCGGAATTTCAAAATACGACTCGGAACAAAATTTCTATTTTAAAACCTTAAGTTTGCTGAAAAGTGTTAGTAAATATTTTTAGTAGAAAAATTGGGTACTTTTCGGGTTGTTACAATATGAATCATTTTTCATGCATATTTAGGTGGTTTGGTTTAGGCGGAAAATGATGCAATTATCTATCATGTGAATAAAGCAACGAGAATGGAAAAATAAAACGCAAAATAAAACACCTAGTGTGGCCTAACTACCAAAATGAACAAAATACAAGTTGGAATCCACCCTTGGACCCGAGAAGCTTGTCTTGATGTTCCATCTTGGTCCATATAGCGGGAATGAGCCATCCGATCTCCATCTTGAATCTTCTCAAAATACATTTTAAAAATTACAGATGTAAACCTATTTACATTCTAATTCAAAATGATTCCAAAAATTAAAATTACAAAGGGGAGATACGAGATCTCAAAATACAACCAAGACTATGTTTTCATCATTACGAAAACATAATCTACTAAGGCCACACTAGTAAATTACAACTGATTGTACAAAAATGCGTAAAATTAAACCATTCAAACAACATTCAACATAATAAAAGCATCAACTAAAATTAATCATACAAAACATAATGCAGAAATTATGTTGATTAATAATCTAAACCACCATTAAATCATGTGACGATTCCGTAATTCATCACGAGATTTCAATCAAAATCCAATGAAATTCATAATCAATATGAATTACAACAACATTATTTTAAACCTTTTTAAAATAACATGGTATCAAAAATTTTGTGAACTTTTTCACAAAAACAATCATATATTATCTTTATAATGTACAAAACACAAATTGGTATAAGCAAAAAAAAAACGAAATTTTTTTTTTTAATTATTACTGTTCACGTATGAACAGTAGCTGGTACCGAATTTTTTTTTTCTCTTTTTTTTCTTATTTCTCTCGGTTTATACAAAAACCGAAATACCATTACAAAAAAAAACGCTGCTGCCTTCTAAAAAAAATAGAATTTTTTTTTTAACTGTGAACAGTACATGAACAGTACAATGGCAGCAAAAAAAGTAATCAAATTAAACGGCTTTAATTCGATCATTCTTATATTAACTAGATTAGTAGAAACAAACAATATCTAATCGATATTAAACATTGATACAAACTAGATGATTCAAATTAACCTTTTAACATGAATATCTAGATCATTTTATAACGAAAGTATAAAGCAAAAGGATGTTCATTAACATTCATTTCAAATTCCATTTACGTTTTAATTAAATCATTATTAAATCAAAACATCTACAAATTCATATATTATTATCTCAACCTTTTAAAATAACAATATTTGAATCAAAATGGAACCCCAAAAAAAAACATACGGCATAAAAAATTTTGCCGAATTGAAATTTAAAAAAACGGATTTTTTTTTCTTAAGAATTATACAAATTAAATATTTACGAAAATCATATAAACAATTTCATAGCCCTATGGCTCTGATACCACTTGTGGGAAAATATCCGTATACTTCCCTTTAAATCATTCAGGATTATAATGAAATTATGATTATATGATTAATAGTCATAAACGAAAATGCATAATAAGCGAGAGATTAGAAATAACCTTTAGTCCTTGCTTTAATGGCCTAAGAACAATATCAAAATTATGATATCTCCTAATCGTAGCACCCAAGATAGAATGAGAAATGCCCTTGAGTTTGCTAGAATATTTTGTGAAAAGTTACTGTTAACTTTTTAATTTTTGTGATGTGTAAAGATGGAGGCACAAGAGAGAATAAATTAGGGTTAGAATCAAAATCTCAATTTTTCTTCTTACCCCTTCTTTCTCACGGCACTAATGTGGTTATTAGGGGAGATATTTTCTCCTCTAATTAACCACTAATGGATCGAAAATTCCAGAGTGAATCTGGACTTTATTTCGGTTAAATTCGCTTTAATATATAATGTGTATTATTATTATAAATGTCATTTGTGTTGTCATGTATTAATATGTCCATACAACATTTTGTAGTCGATACATTAATACCGGTCTGACAACATCTAATATGACAATCGTATAATATATACGTTAATTATAATTATCCGTATAATTATAATTTGCTAATTCAATATAACATTTTATATTCAATTACGAATTAACATTTTAATTCGCATAAGCTTACATTATATATATGCTAATTAAATACAACAGTTTATATTTAATTACGAATTACTTTTAATTCGTCTCAGCTTATATTATTTAATCGTTATTAAATAATCGTCTCATCATCACATTGACTAACCTTTTAGTCAAATACACTGACTAACCTTTTAGTCATATAATAGGGCATCAATATGATTATTTTCTCAAATAATCACATCTCTCAAACACATCCTTTAGGTGTGACTTTTAGGGACCAGTTGATCACCGCCATCTGTATGACAATAACGTCAAACTTATCTAGCAAGCCAACCGTTATTGATAAACGTTAATCAACTGATTATTATACAAAGTATACCCTGTGAACCTACAGAGATTTTTTTATGTTATTGCACTAACTGTGGAGGACACTAGCTCCAACAGATTTGACCGTATGGTGGAGAACCGGTCCTTACCGAGCTTTCGGAGTTGTTCCGGGAGATGGAAAAGCAATTCGACTTGTACCAAGTCCGTGAAGAGGACAAGGTGAGGATTGCTAAGCATTTCCTTGTAAGGGAAGCCGATAATTGGTGAACGATTACTAGTGCCACCGCTACTCTTGAAGCCGATTTTAATTGGGTTTGTTTCAAAGCTCTAGTTGAAGGCCGATTTTATCCTAAGGAGCTCAAGCAACAAAGACTCAAGGAATTCATTGATTTCAAGAAAGGTGAATTGATGGCTCAAGGCTTCACTACACAATTCAACAAGCTTGCTCATTTTGCTCTGAGGCTCATCAAGGATGATGAAGACCGAGCTTTCTACTACTGCAACAAGCTTAGTGCTTTACTCGAAAGCAAAGTGAGGAGAAATTCTACCTCCTTTGGGGAATTTTATGATGATGCTCTATGGGCCGAGAACTCCATGAGGGCTATCAAAGATGAAGCTATGATGAAGAGTTCGCCTCCTTCCTTCACTCCTAGGTCCAATTTCTATGGAAAAAGGTCGTTTACTCCTTCGTCTTCCAATTCTTATCCCAACAAGAGGAGATTCAACCCTCCCCCAAATACAAATACAAATCCAGGACTCCTTTCATTCCTCGAGCTACTTCTAACGTGGCTCATAGGCCATATGCTCCCCCTCAAGCTTAAAGTCACTTATGTAACCGTTGTAGACAACCACACCACCCCGGTGTAGCTTGTTTCAACCGACCTTACGTTTGCTTCTTTTGTCAAAAGATGGGTCACCGTTATGATGATTGCCCCGATCGTAAGTTGCCCCCTCCAAATGCCAAACCCAAGGGATCTATCTTTGTTTTAAGCCGAGCCGAAGCCGATGCTCATTCGGAGATAATTACGGGTATGTTCTCAATGTTAGAGCAACTGTGTCTTATTCTATTTGATATTGATGCTTCTATGTCCTTTGTGTCTTCAACTTATGTTGATAAGTTATCTATCGAGCCTACTTCTAGTGAGGATACTCCCATATCCTTACCATCCGGAGAAATTATCGCATGTTCCATTCTTTACCCTAATGTTCCAATATCTGTTGCGGGTACTATCTTTCCCGCTAATCTCCTTAAGTTTCCTCTAGGAGAGTTCCATTCTTTACCATGCTAGATTCGAGTGTAGTGATCAAAAGATTTATTTAAAGATTCCTTTAGGAGTTAGAATAACCTATAAGGGATCTCATTCCTGAATGGGTGTGTCTTTGATTTCCGCAATGAAGTTGGTGACTATGGTAAGAAAGGGTCACCAAGAATTCTTGTGTATTGTGACTTCTACTACTACCTCCTTACCGAAGATTGAAGATGTACCTATAGTGTGTGAATTTGTTGATGTATTCCCCGAAGACTTGCCCGGGATCCCTCCCGAGTGTGATGTTGAGTTCTCAATTGATCTTGTACCTGAATCCGGACCCATAGCCAAAGCTCCTTACCGCATGTCTGACAACCCTCGCGAATGCGGAAATAAAACATAACAAGCATGTGATTTATATAGCGGAAAATACAGTGTTTTTAAAACTTTTTACATGTTAAGATAAAAATACGAGAAATGTCAAATAATTACAAACCAAAGTAGAATATACTACAAAAAGACGAAGTCTCTCAAAATGTTATCAATTATCAAAGTGATTAGCAAACTAGCTAAACAACGTCCAGAGGTGATTCATCTAGGCCAACGCCCGCTAGCTCACACCCGAACCCAAAATAGCACAAGCAAAAAGCCATCCAATCAAGCAACCTGTTCATCCATGAAAAACATTAACGCCACAGTCAGTGGGGAGTAACTCCGGGTTCTCCCAGCCATATCACAATAAACATACTTAAACGGTAATACGAAATAGAAGCATGCATATATAGATATACATGTGAAATACGAGAAGGATAAATAGGCAATTCAATATATATAAGGATAGGAACACATGAAGTACAAAAACCGTAACCATCATATTATAGAAAGACTCGGGGATGACACTCTTAGGCAACCATACGCTCACTAGGGCTTGCATCTCACCGTTAGCGGCATAAGTTTGATAAGATTGAGACTCGACAAACAAACCATGCCAAGTCATCCAAAGATCACAAATAACCAATCATATATTCATCCATTCAAACGTAAAATACGTTAACGACATCTATCACGGTAAATGACACGCACTAGCACCATGTACATAGCAAGTATGATTAAAATCGCATCCACTGGATAAACATTTCCCTGAACGCATACACGATTCAATACATTTCGTATATGTAGACTAATTTCCTCTTGAAAGAACGACGATAAATATCCGGTCCTAGTCTAAACCTGGCCAGAATCTCGAAATCACATTTCCCAATCGACATGCGATAAACATTTCGCATCCAAAACTCGGTCAATCCTAGACGCCGAGTACCCCAAATTCGGTCAACCTTCACGAAAGAGGCGTAAAAGAGCACAAGCATCATACAAGCGGTACGCTACATGCATTGACACCACCTCGCAAGTATACAACATTTGACGGCCGGTTCGATCAACGCAAAGCGTTCGCCTTCCAACAACATCGTCATATGCCCACTAACACATGCAATTAAGCACTAAGGATACACTCCTCGTTCCGACATTCCTGCCTTACGAACGTGGAGGTAGCCAGGGAAATGAGAGTACAACACACACAACAAATAGTGCTCAAACCGTTACATGTGTAAAACCGACTCAAAGAGGGGTATATGGAAAACTGTCACAAAACATGCGATACAAGCGAATGGAATATCATATATTCGAAACATTAATATTTAAAGTCATTACGTAAATTTATACGATAAACGAACCATCGGAAAAATTATAAATGAAAAACATAAGTAAGAAATACAATTGAAAGTCAGCGTCTGCCAGTCGGTCAATGGGACCGGTATTCGGCTACCCGGCTGGCACCCGTAGTAACAATTGAAAACAACCCAAAATGCAGCATGTCCCATCCGGTCAAAGGGACCGGCTGCCGGCTACCCGGCTGGGATCAATATTACTTGAGAAAATGAAGACATATTCAGATCTGTCTCAGCCGGTCGGCTGACCGGCTGCCGGTCGGCTGGCTGAGACATAAAGTATACTCAATTTTTTACGTAACACAAATAAATATACAGCCACTCTCCAGCCGGTCAGCTGACCGGCTGCCGGTCGGCCGGCTGGGGTTAATTATGCACGAAATTCACAATTTTCACTAAGGGTCATTATACAACAAAATCATCTAACATCACAAATCATCAATTCTCATTATCAATTATCAACTAACAACAACCATCATCAACAACACAATTCCTATGATTACTAATCCTATTCTAAATACGATTACTAACATAGAAAACACATTAAAACACGTAAAGATATTGAGTAACCCTTCACCGTTACCTTTTCGCGTCTTCAATCCTCGTCGAGGTCCTCTTCTATCAAGTAGTAGTCCTTGTCGAGGTCTTGGAGGTCACCACCTATAATTAGATAATAAAAGATGAATATAATTCACTTTTGAGAAAGACGGATAAATTGAAAAGCGAGAAAGACGGTAATTTTATTACCAATTAAGATAGAGGATGCTGAGAGGGAAAGAATAAGACGAACTTTAGTGAATTTGAGCGAGTAATGAAGGAGTAGTGACGATAATAAACTTGATCAAATATGGAGGTTAGGGTTTTGGTGGTTACTTGGTGAGGAAGAAGGAGATGTTGAGTGTGAGGGAGTTTAGGGTTAAGGGAGTATAAGAGGGAGTAAGTGGAAAACATATGGGAAAAAGCCCATTACGCCTTAAGACGTAACTTACTCGAAATCTCGCGTAAAGTCCACAAACGTACTCGGAAATTCTAAACTAGACACGGAAAATTTAATTCTAAACTAAAACTAAATTTCGCTGAAAAGTATCCGTATAATATTTTTACTATAAAAATAGGGTACATTTGTGGGTGTTACAATCACCCCACCTTTTAAAAAGTTTCGCCCTCAAAACTTGAGCGAAAGAAAGATACCTTAATCGAATAGGCTTAGATATTTACTACGCATAGAAGCTTCCGTTTCCCACGTCTCTTCTTCAAAATTCGTACATCTCCACACGATTTTCACTAAAGGAACCACTTTACTTCTCAACTTCTTATCCTTGCGATCTAGGATGCGGATCGACTTCTCTTCAAAGGATAAATTCGGTTCAAGCTCGGGCATTTCAGTTTGAAAGACATGGCTTGGATCACTAACATACTTTCTGAATTGAGAAACATGGAATACATCATGAACCTTAGCCAAATTCGGGGGCAAGTCCAACATGTAAGCAACGGCACCAATCCTTTTCACAATATCAAAGGGTCCAATGTATTTCGGGCTCAATTTACCCTTTAAACTAAACCGTTTAACACCCTTCATTGGAGATACTTTCAAGAATACTTTATCTCGAACTTCAAATTCTAATGGTCTTTTTCGAACATCGGCATAAGATTTTTGTCGATCTTGAGCGGCTTTCATTCTATCACGAATGACCTTCACATGATCAATGGTCTCAACAAGAACATCGGGGCCTAAGTCACGAACATCACTCAATTGATTCCAACATATAGGCACTACTACAATATTAAGTAAAGAGAACGGTTATACACCGTTCTTAAAGCTATCTTGAACCGTCCTGTGGCCACCCGTGCTCTTTGACAAAAGAGGACGGTTGAAAAAAAGTCAACCCGGTCTCTTTGTTATAACAAACAGAACGGTTCTAGTGCATAACCGTTGTCTTTGTTAAATTAAAGAGAACGGTTGCAGATAATAGCAGGTCTCTTTGATATGGAGGTCAAGTTTTTTGGCGCCTTTGCTCAACCTTTTCAAAGAGAACAGTTATGTTGTACAACCGTTCTCGTTGTTAACATAAAAGAGAACAGTTACATAAAAGAGAACAGTTATGTTATTTTCAACCCTATTTTTCTAGTGAAAATATTTTACGGATACTTTTCAGCAATTTTAAGTTTTAATATAGAATTTTATGTTCCGAGTCGAATTTAGAATTTCCGAGTTCGTATTTGGAATTTCCGCGAGATTCCATGAGAATCCCGTCTTAAGGCGAGTTTGACTTTTGTTGACTTTTTCCCATAAATATCTCATTCTCGCTCAAACCCTAACCTAATTCATTCTCACAATTCAACTCTTTCTTCTTTACTAGAAAACCCCATCAAAAACCTAGCTTCCATTTCTTCCAAGCTTAGATTCGTCATAACTCGTTCATTTCTTGCTCAAATTCACGTGAGTTCGTCTTATTCTTCCCCTCTTAGCTTCCTCTATCCGTATTGGAATAAAATTACCGTCTTTCTCGCTTTTTAAATTATCCGTCTTTCTCAAGGTGAATGATATTCATCTTTTATTATCTAATTGTATGTAGGTGGAGACTAGGAAGGTTTAGAATCGATTAAAGACGCGTAAAGGTAACGGTGAAGGGTTACTCGATATCATTTACGTGTTTTACATGCTTTATATGCTAGAAATCGTATTTAGAATACGATTAGAAGCTTAAAATTCATGTTATGGATGATGATTGTTGTTATTTGATGATTGTTGATGATGAATATTGATTGTTGATAGTTATTAGAAATGAATTATGAGAATTGGAATTGATAGGATTTAATTTTTGTTGAAGGCTCTCGGGTGATTTGGTAATACAAGTCACGGTCGTGACTTGTGCAGTTTCACTGCACTGACCCCTTTTCGTAGAATGATCATATCTCCTTCGTTACTTGCTTTTTTTAGGCTTGTTACCATTCGTTGGAACCGTAAGAGGATAAGCTATCTCCTCGACTTGGAATTTCTATATTTGCATATTTAGAACTCTAGTTATGACCGTTTGAAGTGGACCCTTGTTTTCGTTGGGTTCCAAACAACGTTGTTTTGGAGGGGTGATCTATGTTTTTATTCGTTATGCTTCACAAACTTGTTCTAATGCTTATGTATCATGTATTGATTCATTTTAATCATAGTTAAGTTTATATATTTCCCTATTCACATGTTTTGTGACAATTTGTGGTATGTCCTACTTTGAGTCGTTTTTACAAATGTTACGGTTTGAGCACTATTTTGGTATGTGCTTTGTACTCTCATTCCCTTGGCTACCTCCACGTTCGTAAGGCTGGAATGTCGGAGCGGGGAGGTATCCTACTGCTTAAATGCATGTGTTAGTGGGCATACGACGACGTTTTTGGGAGGCGAACGCTATGCGTTGATCGACCCGGCCGTCAAATGTTGTGTACTTGCGAGGTGGTGTTATTTGCATGTAGCGTACCGCTTGTTATGAGTCTTGTGCTCTTTTCCGCCTCTTTCGTGAATTGATCTACCGAATTTGGGGTACTCGGCGTCTATTGATTGACCGAGTCTTGGATGCGAAACGTTTATCGCATGTCGAATCGGAACACGTTTATTCCGAGAGTCTGGCCAGATTTAGACTAGGACCGGATATTTATATCGTCGTGCTACCAGGAGGAAATTAGTCTACATACGCGAAATGCTTTATCGTGTATGCGTTCAGGGAAATGCTTTATCCCGTGGATGCCTTTTAATCATACTTGCCATGTACACGGTGCTAGTGCGTTTCATTTACCGTGAGAGATGTCGTCTTTGTGTCGTCGTTCTTGAATGCGTGATTTCATGATATTATTCATGGTCATTGCATGATTGGGCATCGTCTATGTATTGGTATGTTTGAATGAATGATAACATGATGGATTTATTCATGGTCATTGCATGACTTGGCATGGTTTGTTTGTCGAGTCTCAATCTTATCAAACTTATACCGCTAACGGTGAGATGTAAGCCCTAGCGAGCGTATTCGGTTGCCTAAGAGTGTCTTCCCCGAGTCTTTGAATAACATGATGGTTTCGGATTTGATTTCCACATGATCTTATCATTATATATTGGATTGCCTATTTATTCGTATGGTAACTCACTTGTATATCTATATATGCATGATTTTACTTTTGTATTTCCTTTTATGTACGTTTAATGTGATATGGCTGGGAGAACCCGGAGTTACTCCCCACTGATTGTGGCGTTCATGTTTTTCATGAATGAACAGGTTGCTTGCATGGATGGCTTTTTGCGTATGCTATTTTGGGTTCGGGTATGAGCTAGCGGGCGTTGTCCCTGGAAGATTAACCTCTAGTCGTTAATTAGCTATTTTGCTAAACACTTGTTCTTTGTTAACATTTTGACACTCCTCGTTTTATCTATCTTGCATGTATAAAAGTTTTTAAAATACCGTATTTCCGACTAGACGGGGTAATTTAATCTTGACCAACTATGATAGATGGGGTAAATCCGACTAGACGGGGTAATTTCATCATGCTTGTATGTTTTATATTTCCGCATTCGCGAGGGTTGTCACAGTACAACCGTTCTCGTTGTTTACATAAAAGAGAACAGTTACTTAAAGGAACCGTTCTCTTTGAACCTGGCAATTTTTTTTAAAAAAAAATATTTTAATTTTTATCGTACATATTATGTTACAAAGAATTTTATCGTACAATCCAATCGTACATGTAGCTCATAAGAATAAACTTGAAACAATTCAGAAACTCCAACAAGTTTCATGCAACAAATAACCTGCCAGATTTATTTGAATCCTAGAAAACAAAGTCTTAAGAAAAATATGCAAAGTAATATTATGTTACAAAGTGCCTACAAATATCAAAGATCAACTACCTTGAATTGTGCAACACATAAATAAAAAATCTTCAATCCTCACCACTTAGTGCAAATTTATCGAACATTCAAAAACTGTAAATTGAACTTCAAAAAATTCTACGCTAGGCTTAGTTTGGAGTGTGAATTCGGCCCATATATTTTGCACCTATCCCCCGATATACATATTGTAAATAGTCTCTATGAAAAAAAAATATGGAAATGTACTACGAAAGTAAGTATTGACAATAAAGTAAATATACCTTAATAATTTCCAAACAAGTGGTTTTGCCTCGAACCCGACAAGGCGATCAGTAGAGTTCTTTTCTCGAAGGCCATGTATTATATTTAACGAAAAATAATTAGGCAGTTCATCCATAATTCAAATCAATAATATCAAATATATTTAAGTACATTACCTATTAATTGTATTCACAAAACATTTATGGTTATAAAATGTTATTCTTACCTCATAAAAATTACAATGTGCGAGGCGCCAATCTCGCCTTTGTCACAGCAACGAGTGAACTCCTCGTAAGAAATCAAAGAAGTGTAAGTAAGGTGTATGTAATAGATCCTCATCATTCATCAATAAGAAAGCTAAAGTGATCCGCTCTTTATGAAAAACGTCTATAGTTTGGATTTAAAATACTCTTTCTAAATGGATTTTAACTTCTATGAAATGCATATATTTAATATTCATACACATATCACAAGGGCATTCTATATTAGACGCGCCTTTCTAATAAAGTCGTAAAACTCAGCAAAACCAGCATCATATTTAGAATCACCTTTTTTGTCACCCATCATCCACGTACCCATATTGATCAATATAATAAGCAAGTATTATCAGGAAAATCAACACGAGAGACGTAAAGAAGTCTTATCTAATGTATTTATCTGTCCAACCTAAACTCATCCTTGAACGTCTCATATCACTAGTAAATAATCCCTCCCAATCTTTCCTTTTTGCACAAGAAGTGAAAATGAATTTGGGTCACACAAGACACACCACCACACATTCATTTGAATTTAGACCAATCAAATCAACCCAAAAAAAAAAATAGGAAAGAAAATTCGAATAATCTGAATAAGAAAATAGAAAAGAATATAAAGACTATAAGGGAGTACAAAAGTTACAATAAAGTTATGCCAAAGCCTTCCATATCATAAACAGGTGGGCTGGTGAAATTTTTGTCAAATGCTAAATACTTCCTCATATTCAATTTAATGTACTCATTCACTTTTTGAAGGTCAAAATTTTAAAATTTTGACCGTTTATATATTAAAATGTATAAAACTCAAAAGATAAAAGAAACATATTTAGGTCTATTACGAAAGTATCTTTCATAAAACACAAATTCACATTGAAGACTGGACATATCCGTCCTCAATGAAGACGGGTCGGATCCCCTCTTACGAGGAGGAAAGTGGGAGGGCAAGTAGGGATCCATTTAGTTCCTCAATTGTCCTTCCACTTGCCTTCTTGTGAGAGGGGATCCGACCCGTATTCATTGAAAACGGATATGCCTCGTATTCAATGAGGCAAATGTTCATAAAATTATATGAAAAATGCGGTCAAAGCGTCGTCTCTTAGACCATCCAAAGACAAATAGGTACATTGAATTGGATATGAGGGAGTATTACCTAGCCATGCATTGATGTAAAGACTAAAATACATGCAGTAAAATAATTAACTAGTTATTGCAAGATTTTATCTAGTAATCCTTTTTTGTACTTAGTGTAGACAAGTTAGATTTTAAAGTTCAAAGATAGGTTCTTCAATCAAAACTAGGTAGTCCATTTGGAATATTACATTCGTACGGTTCTATTCTTTTCCATTTCTAAGTTCTATTCCCTACAATATCATGGAGGAGCTAAGATGCCATATAAGTTACTAATACTACTACCAAGTGGTGTACAAAGTAGTGTACTAAGTTATATAAGCTAATATGCATGCTGCTAGAAAATAGACAAGATTAATAACTGCTGCCCAAAATTCGAAAGATGTAGCAAGTTAAGTCTTGATGTCATGACCCACTAGATTAATATTATATCAAATAAGAGTCTAGCATAACTTAGGCAACACCCATAAGAAAAATTTAGACCATCTCAATAAATTAAAATGTTCAAAAGATTCTTGCTCTACGCATTGAAGTTACGAGTTAAGGCAAAATTCGACAAATATAAAATATACAAAAAATTAATTATTAAATTTGCTTATAGAAGATCCAACAATGGGCTTATATAAGTCTCAAATCATCCCATTTGATGGCCAAAGACTCATTATATAGATTCGACTACTTGTTTGTACACGGAGAATGGTTTCATGCTTCAAAGTTACATAAGCAAAATCATATACATGCACGCTTTGTATTCCACGCAATAAGGAATTACCACCAGCCTTCAGATTAATTGATAAGTAAGGCCATGTTCTTTCCAGCTTATTTTTAGCTCATTTCAGTTCAGTTCAGCTCTATTTAGTTCAGTTCAGCTCATTTTAGTTCAGTTCAGCTCTATTCAGTTCAGTTCAGCTCCACTAAATTCAGCTCAATTCAGTTATACTCATCTTAAACTTAATTTTTTTTATTAATATTAATAATAATAATTATTATTATATTATTACTATTATTATTTTTATTATTATCATTAATTAAATAATACTCCCTTCATCTCATAACTATCCCTCGTTATAACTTTGACCATAAATAAGTGTTAAAATATAAAAACTAAGACGTTATAACAAAAAATATTTACATTTATCATTAAAAAAAAAAAAATTGGAAACATATTTTTTTAATGAAAAAAAAAATTGAATATAAATGAAGAGAAATCGAGTCAAAGTGTCGCCTCAAAAACTATACAATACAAACTACGAAAATTATTATGAACTGGGGGAATATTCTATTAATGGCAACTATTATCAATATTATTAATATCACTATTATTTTTATTATTTTATCAAGCTCAAAGCACAATTTACAAGAAATTAGTGGTCAACCGAGAAACTAGTAGGGTCCCACTCCTACTACTAGTACTATTCTCATTACTACTATTATTACTAATATTATTATTTTTATCACTAATTATTATTGTTATTATAATGAATGTTATGACTATCAAAATCAATCATATTAATATTAATACTACTATTACTATTTACTAATATTATTATTAAGGCTAATGATAACAACTAATAATATTTATCATTATCATTACCTTTATGATATTATTATTATTATTATTATTATTGATTATTATTATTGTTGTTGTTATTATTATATTTATTATTATTATTTTTTCAACTCAGTTCAGCTCCAATAAGCTTAGTTCTGTTCAGCTTTATTCAGTTCAGTTCAGTTCAGCTCCATTCAGTTCAGTTCAGCTCTATTAAGTTCAGTTCAGTTCAGCTCTATTAAGTTCAGTTCAGTTCAGTTCAGCTCTAAAAAGTCAGAAAGAACAGAGCCTAACTGTTCTATATTAATAATCAATTCAAAATTACGAAAAAGCAAATACAAGGAATTACCACCAGCGAGCAAGAAGGTGGCCGAAATACGAGCGACCAGTGTCAAGCAAATATAACCAATTGAAGAAAATTGTGAGGGTAAATTAAATAGTTCTTGTGCTAGCAGCGTCTAACGAGAACTATCAACGACGGAGGATTGTTAGGGTTCATTGATGTTTGGGCGAAAACGTTGATTATTTGTGTTAGGGCGTTGTTGCTTCGTGTTTGAAAGAAGTATCAAGTTAAAACGGCAAGTCAATAAGTCTTTAGTAATTTAATCGAGAACGGTTCAATCTAGTAACCGGTCTCCTTGTTTTTGATACGAGAATGGTTCAACCTATTAACCGGTCTCTTTCCTATTTCAAGACGGTTAGTCAAACGAAACCGTTCTCTTTGTTACTTAAACGAGCACGGTTCGAACAAAGAACCGTTCTCTATTGAAATCTTCTATGCGCGTCTGAATTCAAAGCATAAAAGACATTGGTTCCGCTATCAACCGTTCTTTAAGGGGCGTTCTCGAAGCCTTTATTTGTAGTAGTGGGGACTTCGACATTTTCTTCCATAGAGAGCTTCATAAGGAGCCATCTTGATCGAGGCATGATAACTATTGTTGTAAGAAAACTCCACCAACGGTAGACTCTTTTCCCAACTACATTGGAAGTCGAGTGCACAAGCCCTAAGCAAGTCTTCTAAAGTCTGGATAGTCCTCTCGGTCTGACCATTGGTAGCGGCATAGAATGCGGTACTCATCAACAATTTACTACCCATGGCTTCTTGTAAAGCCTTGCAAAATCTCGAACAAAACCTTGGATCTCGGTCGGATATAATCTCCTTGGGAACACCATGGTATCTAACAATCTCATAAACATAGGCTTTCGCTAGTCGATCTAAACTCTAAGTCACTTTAATCAGAACGAATCTAGCACACTTGGTCAAACGATCAACAATAACCCAAACGACATCTTTACTTCCAACGGTCCTTGGCAAAGCCATAACAAAATCCATGGAAATAGATTCCCACTTCAATAGTGGAATATCCAAAGGTTGTAGCAATCCACCGGGCCTCTTGTGTTCGATTTTCACTTGTTGGCAAGTAAGACATCTTCCAACATAAGACACAACATCGCCTTTCAAATTCGGCCACCAAAATTGTAGCTTCAAGTCTTTATACATTTTATCACCTCCGGGGTGAATAGAATAAGGGGAAAGATGAGCTTCATCAAGAACTCGCTTTCTCAGGTCAAGAGCAATAGGAACAAACAAACGGCCATGGAATCGAAGGACACCTTTATCATCAAACTTGAAATCTTTAGCCTTTCCTTCTAGTAGCTTAGCTTGAATAGACTTGTAGGTAAGATCATCAACTTGGATTTCGCGGATCTCGCGGAGAAAAACAGGTTCGACAGTCATAGCACCAACATAATCAAATCCACGTTCCACGTTCCACGAACTCCAACTTCATCTTTCGAAACTCGGCACAAAGATCATCGAGTAATACCCGCATAACATTCAAAGCATGAGAAGATTTTCTACTTAGAGCATCGGCAACAACATTAGCCTTCCCTTTATGAAATAACAACTCAAAATCATAGTCATTCACCAATTCCAACCATCTCCTTTGTCTCATATTCAACTCCTTTTGAGTAAATATGTACTTCAAACTTTTGTGATCGGTGAATATACGACAATGAACACCAATAAGGAAGTGTCTCCACACTTTCAAAGCATGAACAACGGCGGCTAATTCCAAATCATGAGTAGGATAGTTCACTTCATGAACTCTCAACTGTCTCGAGGCATTAGCAACCACTTTCCTACTTTGCATAAGTACACAACCCAATCACATCTTTGAAGCATCACAATAGACATCAAAGTATACACCATCTTCAGGTAAAGTTAACACCGGGGCGGTCGTTAACCTTTTCTTCAACTCTTGAAAAGCGGCTTCACAAGCTTCATTCCATAGGAACTTGGTTTCCTTCTTCAACAATTGGGTCATTGGTCTAGCAAGCTTTGAGAAATCTTTGACAAATCTACGGTAATAACCAGCTAAACCAAGAAAACTTCAAACTTCTCTAACATCGGTCGGACTCTTCCAGTCAACCACAGCTTCAATCTTAGAAGGATCCACCATTACACCTTCTTAAGAAATTACATGCCCAAGAAAAGACACTTTAGGTAACCAAAATTCACACTTGGAGAATTTGGCAAACCACTTTTGACGACGAAGAACACCCAAAATAGTCCTTAGATGAATAGCATGCTCTTCCTCGGACTTGGAGAAAATAAGGATGTCGTCAATGAACACCACCACACACTTGTCAAGGTACTCACTAAATGTGCCGTTCATTTGATCCATAAAAATAGCGGGAGCATTAGTCAAACCAAATGGCATCACCTTGAACTCATAATGACCATATCTTGTACTAAAAGTGGTCTTCGGAATATCGGCATCACGAACGGGAATTTGGTGATATCCGGATCTCAAATCAATATTGGAAAAAGTAGAAGCACCCTTTAGTTGATCAAACAAATCTTCAATTCTTGGCAAAGGATACCTATTCTTGATTGTAATCCGGTTCAACTCACGGTAATCAGTACAAAGCCTCATAGAACCATCTTTCTTCTTCACAAAGAGAACGGGAGCACCCCAAGTGATAAGCGATATTTTGTACTAACTTATCCCCCGTTTAAGCTCGATTTCTATATGATTTATGCACTTTGTTAAGTGATTAACGAGCTAATATTACTATTCTAGTTGTTTTGCGTACTTTGTCTCGTTTTATAGGAAATGAAGCGGTTTTGCTATATTTTCTTACTTTATGGAGAAAGGGAACTAGAATACAAGTTTACGAGGAACCGATGATAGCAATTTCATGATTGGATCACAATTCCCATTGCATCATTCCTCAAAGTGGATTGGTCTTGACTTTTGACTTAGTTTCTCAATTAAAACACAAGCCCAAGTCAACCAAAGCCTGGCCCAAGACCATTTTCGAGCTGCAAACTACCAAAACAAGGCGAAGGATTCCGTGCCCAAAGATGAAATTCGAAGAGACAAAAGAAGATCCATCAGGGTTACATACCCGATCGGATTTACCATATATACCCGATCGGGTATGTATGCTGTTTAAAAAGCATAAATCATAATAAATAGCAAATTAATCCGTAAAATTACAAAATTTGACCACAATTATTTCGAAGTCAGTAGGTATGCATGCACCAAAAATTTACGTCCAATTAAATTTAAACTTTATTTTTTGATTTTATTGATTATCTTACAACTTAATAAAAATGCCCAAAATAAACATGCATGCTACAAGCTAGCTCTGATACCACATGAAAGCCATAGACCCTAATTAGACTCCTCTAACTAGTTTTAAAAATTACATATTAATTTGATTTAACTTTGATCTATGTAACATGCATGCAAATATAAAGGCATAAATAAACATCAGATGAATTATCCTTACATTTAGAAATTTCGGTATAAATGGACTCAATAAGAAACTCCATTTCTTATTGTTCTTGAGCTAAAATGAATAGGATGAACCTCCTTGTATAAACTTTCAATATAGAAAGTCTCCTTCCAACATGCACCCAAGATTTAACCCAAACTATCACTATATTTTTAGACTAGAAAATATAGTGACAAGAAGTAACTAATATTAAGTTTATTACTACTCTAGTAATAGTAAGAATATTAGTTGTAGTGAGAGTTTAGAAAGAGGTTGGAGAAAAATAGCAAAACAAGTGAATGAATGTACAAAAAATGAACAACCAAAGTGCCCTTATATAGGCATTTTTGGCCGGTCATGTTGCTCATATTTGAGCCAATATTTTGCTTATTTATAATCCCATGCAAGGTGGTAGGGTGTAGGATTCAATGTGATCATGTTCATGTGTCATACATGTCATAATCACATATTGTAGTGTAAGAAAAGAGAAGAACAATTATCATTGTTTCTCCACTACACAAGAATCCGACCTCCACTAGTGTAATATGGTCCATTTTGATTTTTGATACTTTTTCAACAAATACTTATAATCATATGCTTAATTATCTAGTATAATTAAGTGTTAATTTGATCATATATCAATTATATGACTCAAATTAATCAATAATATATACTTAACTTTTACGTAATATTTTACCATTATATCAATATATATTGGGTCCCACAATACCCTAGTAATTTATTTTACAACTCCTTGTAAATATAATTAACTATTTATCTCTACCTCAAAATATATGCATAACCTCAACTAATTTAACGAATTAACAATTAATTACTAAATTAAATATTATTTTATCGTATAAAATAAGACGTAAAATTTATTTAATTAGTCAGTTATCGTATAATTGGCTAATAAACTTAACCTGAACGAGTTCCTAACTCAAGTTCCAATAAATAACTCACGTAACCAAACATATATCAAATATATATGTAACGGACTAATTAAACTGTATCGTATACAAATATTTAGATTTCTGTTTGGGTCTCATCCTATAGGTGTGACCGAAAGGGGTCAGTTGATCACCACTGTAATACGACAATAACGTCTAACTCTAGTCAGCTGATCGTTATTTATTTAAGTTAATCAACTGACGTGGAGTATCAATATACTAGTCATCCCATGAATACTCCAAAATGAAATTTATTATATAAATGCAATATTGTGGAGGACACTTACTCCAACACATAAGGGTCCTAAAACACCAAATCTCATCCAAAATGATCGAGTCTAAGGGCAATTTTAAGAAGATTTCGGTTCAGCACAGTGACCGTCTCATTTGCTCAAACCTTGACGGAAATGTGAAAGGAATACATGGTTACATTCCTAACAAAGCCAAGTGTTCATTTCTACTATCAATTTCTAGCATACAAATCAAATGGGGCAAACCCCCAATTGTTTTTACATTTTCAATGGAAGAACCCTAATTTAAATTCAAAATCAATAAAAAATTAGAAGTTTAAAGCAAAAATAGGATGCGTCCCTCGATTAGTCATGATTAATTGCACGAGTTGATAAATATTCGACGTGTTTTGGTTGGATTTTAATAGGTTTATTAGTGTTTTTGTATTCTGAAATAATGAACAACAAGCTCGTCCGCGGTGCTTTTACTCTGACAGAGATGAGCTCGGGAAAGGACGCAGTGATGACTGAGCCTCTTCCAAAGGTCGCAGCTCTTGCTGCACTTTTTCCCTAGCAGGATTTCATTTCAATTTGAAAATTCGTTACAAGTTAGTAACTTGTGGGCCAAAATCTTGTGCACCTATTCTCCGACATCTTATTTCACAAGCTCGGTTCTTTTTCAAGACCCGTGTTTTGACTAGCTTCATAACCGTCACATGAAGTTATCATCTTTGCAGGGACCAACCTTCGGGACATACAATCCATGGGCCTATCTTTTATCACTAGAATTTTGCACAGCGCAACCGAGTAGATTCCCTGGAATGATTCGATCTTGACAGAGTCTTCCGTATATCCAGTACATCAGTATT
Source organism: Heliosperma pusillum (assembly GCA_022085475.1). Classification (NCBI taxonomy): domain Eukaryota; kingdom Viridiplantae; phylum Streptophyta; class Magnoliopsida; order Caryophyllales; family Caryophyllaceae; genus Heliosperma; species Heliosperma pusillum. The sequence continues at coordinate 19,989 of JAIUZE010004254.1, forward strand.
CTGCACATTTATATGTTTCCCCAATGAGAGTTCGCCTGAGGACATAGTGAAAGTCCATAAACCTTAATTAGACTCCTTTAATTAGTTACTAAATTACTTGTTAATTTAGAATTTTATGATCTGTGTAACATGCATGCAAATATATCGACATGTATACAAAAGAAGAAATTTTTTCACATTGAAATGGAAATTAAATGGGCACAACAAGAACTCCTTCTTGTAGTTCTTGAGCTATAAATAAGGATGAACAAGAACAATCTCCAAATTAGAAGACCTCCTTCAAGTTGAACCAAGATGATACCAAATAATCTAATCTTATTATTAACTAGATAATAAGATAGATAAAATACTACCAACATTAGTATATATTACTACACTAGTAATACTTAGTAAATTTTAGTATTATGAGAGTATTGTGAAAAGATGAGTTTTAGAGAGATATGTGAGAAAATGAGCAAGAATGAATAACCAAAAGGAACAACCATATTGCCATTTTATAGGCAATATGGCCGGTCATGGTAAGCCTCACAAGGGACTTATTTTGCTTATTTTAATTCGCATGCAAAGTTGTAGAGTGTAGTGTTGAGTGAAATGATTTTAGGTTACTATTCATTTCATAATCACATGTGACTTGTGACCAGGAACAAAAGTAACCATCATCATCTCACCACTACTACTTGACCGGCTCCTAGTGGCCTTATATGGTCCTTTTTTATTTTTGATATTTGTCCCACAAATAATTATTAATCATATGCTTAATTATCTTGTATAATTAAGTGTTAATTTGATCATATAACAATTATATGACAAAATTAAATAAATAGTATGTACTTCACATTTTAAGTAATATTTTACCATTATATAAATATATAATGGGTCCCATAATTCTTATTTAATTTATTTTACAAACTCCGTGTAAATATAATTAACTAATTAGCTCTATCTCAAAACCTCAGCTAATTTAGTAATTTAACGATTAATTACTAAGATAAATCTTATTTAATCATATTAAAAGAAAATACGAGGAGGGACTTGGTTGGCGTGAGCATTTGCCGCATCTGGTTGATTCTTTAGAACTTGAGTAAGAGCTTCTAGCATAACATTCTCTACGAGTCGAGGTCTAACCATCTTCATAAGAGACAAAAACAAATGAAGTTAATCCTAACACTTAGCATAAACAAAGAGACTACCAAGTAACATCCTTAATTTCTACCCATCTCTCATTTCTTATTTCAAGGTCAAGTAATTTAAGTTTAGGGTTCACATGTGTGCGTCGGGAGCGTCATAGGCTCTAATACCAACTGTGACAACCCTCGCGATAGAAGAAATAAAACATAACAAGCATGCAATTTATATAGCGGAAAATACGATATTTTTAAAACTTTTAACATGCCAAAAGAAAAATACGAGGAATGTCAAATAATTACAAGCTAAAGTATAATATACTACATAGAGACGTAGTCTCTTAAAACGTTATCAAATATCAAAGTTGTTTAGCTAAACTAGCTAAGAAACGTCTAGGCGTGAATCGTCGAGGCCAACGCCCGCTAGCTCACACCCGAACCCTACAACAACAAGCAAAATCCATCCAAGCAACCTATTCATCCTTGAAAACATGAACGCCACAGTCAGTGGCGAGTAACTGCGGGTTCTCCGAGCCATATCACAAATAATATACTTAAATGGTAAAAGACAACTAGAAGCATACATAAATATATATACATGTGAATTACGAGAAGGATAAATAGGTATTTCAATATATAAAGATATAGGCGCATGAGGTACAAAACTGTAAGCATCCGATTATAGACATACTCGGGGATGACACCCTAAGGCAACTATATACACACTAGGGCTTACATCTCACCGGTAGTGGCATATACTTGATAAGATAGAGAATCGACATATAAACCACGACGATCATCTATTTCATGCACGAGTCCAACTCAATGTTTACGTAATTCAATTTACAAACAACCATCCAATCATACGAATATGACAACATAATCTCTCACGTTTAATGGCACACACTAGCATCATGTACAATAGCAAGACATGTCAATGGAAGGCCACGGGATAACACATTTCCCGGAACCGTATACGATTAGACGTTTCGTATACTCATGACCTAGACACACATGTTCACGGGATAAGACGTTTCCCAGAATCGTGTACGATAAGACGTTTCGTACACACAAGACTCTAATCCTCTCGGTAGGACGACGATAATAATACGGTCCTAGTCTAAACCTAGCCAGACTCTCGGAATAAGACATTTTCCGATTCGACATGTGCTATGACGTTCCACATCCAAGACTCGATCATACAAAAACGTCGAGTACCCCAAATTCGGCTAAACCACACGAAAGAGGCGGAAAGAGATATATAGTCAAAAGTCAACCTAGTACGCTACATGCAATGATACCACCTCGCTAGGATACAACATTTGACAGTCGGGTCGATCAACGCATTGCGTTCGCCTTCTAACAACGTTGTCATATCCCCACTAAACAAATGCACAACAGCATCATGGTTACACTTCACCTCTCCGAAATTTAAGTCTAATGGTTATAAAGTATGACCGGGGAATGAGAGTTCATAGCACTCAACGATTAGTCTTCAAATCAAAACATAGGTAAAATCGCTCAAAGAGGGACATATCCAAAACCGTCACAAAACATGTGATATAAGCGAATGGGATATCATATATTCTAAACATGAATATTTAAAGCTATTACGTAAATTTATACGATAAACGAACCATGCAAACTATTATAAATGAAAGTATAAGAAAAGAAGTGGAAGAAGAACTCAGCATGGTGCCAGCCGGTCAAGGGACCGGCCGCCGGCTACCCGGCTGTCACTTCTGCACTCAACGAAAATCACCAAAAATACAGCGAGGTCCCCGCCGGTCAGGGGGACCGGCAGCCAGGCACCCGGCTGGGAACAACACAATACCAAAATGCACTTTACTTATGCTGCGTTCGCAGCTGGTCAGCCAGCTAGGACTACTTATGCACGAAAAATCATCATACGATACCAATAATCATCATCCATCTTCAAAAATCATCAAAAAACATCAACCAACATAAATCCTATAGTTACACATTCAATTCCAGCACATTTACTAGCATCAAACTATATTAGATGCATATTAATCGTTATTTAACGTTGGGTAACATCAGTTAAAGCATTTAAACATGGATTGATATCGAGTAACCCTTCACCGTTACCTTTTTGCGTCTTCAATTGATTTCTAAGTCTTCTTTTACTAGATAGTAATCCTTATAGGGGTCTTGAAGGTCTCCACCTATACAAAGACAACAAAAGATGATTATAATTCACCTTTGAGAAAGACGGAAAAATTGAAAATGAGAAAGGCCGTAATTTTATTACCACTAAAGGTAGAGGACGATAAGAGGGGAAGATTATGATGAAAATTAGAGGATTTGAGTGAATAATGAAGGAGTAGTGATGAATTTGAGCTTGATAAAAAATGGAGTTAGGGTTTTGGTGGTTTGTATGAGGAAGAAGAGGTGAGTGACGAAGATTAGGGAGTTAGGGTTTATAAGGGTGAGTGAGTGGAAAAATATGGGGAACCCAAAAGCGGCTTAAGGCGTAACTCACACGGAATTTCGAGTAAAGTCCCAATACGAACTCGGATTTGCTAAATTAGACACTGGAAACTAAGTTCTAGACTAAAACTAAAATTACGCTGAAAAGTATCCGTATAATATTTTTAATATAAAAATAGGGTACTTTTGCGGGTGTTACAAACATGGTCAATATTTATGACGGAAATTACGTCACAAAAAATCAAATTGGTCAACATTTGACTTTATGTGACGGAATTTCCGTCACAAGTAGACTTGACATAGTACCAATTCGCGTGACCACTTTACCAATCCTATTAACATTTTCCTAAAATATACCCAAACCCTAAAACCCCAAATTGAACCCCGGCGACCGTCGACCTTCCCCTCTCCCTCCGTTCTTCTCTTCCCTCCTCAATCCCCTTCCCTTCCCTCCTTTTTCTTCTTCTTTATTTTTCTCCTCCTCCTGCTGCCACCTTCCCCTCTCCCTCCGGCCTCCTCCACCTTCCCTCTCCTTTCGCCGTCCTCCTGCCGCCATCTTCCCCTCTCCTCTCTCCCTCCTCCTGTCGCCACCCACCTTCCCCTCTCCTCTTCTTCTCTCCTCCTTTTCTCTTTTCATGTGTTTCTCTTCCTCTGGCTCCCCCTTCCTCCGGCTCCCCGCTCCTCCGACTTCCTCCTCCTCCGGCTTCCTTTGTCCCCAACCTCCGGCCTCCCTCCAACGTCGTCGCCATCGTGCCTGCCACCTACCAAGTACATCTATTTGTTTTTTTGTATTATTATGATTTATGTTTGTTAATTTATATTTTATATTTAATTTTGTCCTCCAGTTTCCGGCCAGCAGGTGGTCCGTTCACCGTCCGTCTTTTATTTTTTTCTTCTCTTATTTTTAATAGATAAATTTATGATTTTTTTTAATTGTGTTAATTGATCCTAGGATAATAACCATTGTTATTATTTATGTGAAAATTATTGTTGGTGTTGATTTTATTGTTGATGTTTATGTTGAAATTATAGGTTGGGAAGTACTTTATTTATTTTAAAAATGTTATGTGCATAAAAGTTAGAATATAATGTTAGTTATGTAACTTTGTTATTAAAAGATAGCTAGTTATGTAAATTATGTTAATGTTCGTTTTTTTATAATTTTCTTGACTAACCATGTGAAATTATTGTTAATATTGATGTTGAAATGGTTTGTTGCTGTTGTTGATAATTATGTAATTCATGTTGAAATTGTTTGTATGTTGTTAGTTCTGTAAATCAGGTTGAAATTGTTTGTTTTTGCTAGTTATGTAAATCATGTTGAAATTGTTTGTTGTTGTTGTTGTCGTTGATGACCTAGTACCCGTTCAAGAATTACTCATTAGAAGTATTTCTTGGATAGTCCCCGTTTTGGGACTGTCTTTGTACGTTTCAAGTCACTTAGGTGGTGAACACTTACTTGAGATTTATTAATGAGAAATGAGTTTGGTAACAATTCCTTTAATATTCTCGAAATGCATATGTGAAATAATTATTTCTTCTACATTGTGTATTTCGAGAACGTAAGGGAATTGTTACCGAGTTTTTGACTCTATCATAAATCACAAGTACGTATTTACTAGTGACCCGAAATGTACATTGACGAGTTTAGGCTGGAGTGATAAAGACCTTAAGGTGGATTTTCGTGGAGGCCTAACCTGTTTGTGGTTATTATACAGTTGTTTGTGTATATATTGTTTAATTTGATGACATATAGGTATTGAAATGTAGATTATAAACATGAAAAGATTAGAACGACAATGGATGTACGAAACATTAGATGAATCATCTGTCCAATGTAGTTCATAAAAAAATTAGATGAACGACAATGGATGTACGCCAATGGGGTTAGGGAGTGTATGGAATCTGCTGTCCAATGTAGTTCATACAAAAATTTAGGTGAGATAAGGTGTCCATGTAGGAAATGCAAAAGCACAGCTTTTAGATTGAGTGCGGATGTTCGGAATCATCTTTCCAAATATGGTATTGTTGATGAATACTATGTATGGACGCATCACGGTGAGGAGTTGTCCACCGTAGAAAGTTCAAGTACAAGGGTTGTAGGTAGTGAAAATCCATATCGAGAGTTGGTGGAAAATGCTTTACGTTTTGACGTTGACGGCATAATGGAGTAGTGACTCAATCCCGATGACATTTCCGACAAAGAAGTGCGTTACGAAACCCCACACCCTACTGTGTCTTTATATTTTAAAATGTTAGAGAAAGCTGAAAAACTATTGTTTGAGGGAAGTACGATGTGTTTGTTGCAAGCGGCACCTAGGTTGTTAACACTCAAATGTGAGCACAACTTGTTCCTTAGATGTGCAAATTGTATTATCTCGTTCATTGGTGACATTATTCCAAAGAATAATCAAATCTCGCGCAATTTTAATGAGATTAAAAACGTGCTTAAATGATTGCAATTGCCACATCAAAAAATCGATGCATGTCCTACCGGAAGCATGCTTTTTTGGAAAGAAGATGTTAATCTTGAGGAGTGCAAAAATTGTCATGCTAGTCGGTATAAAAGTAAACCTAATTCAAGTGGGAGACGAGTACCTTGTAAACAAGTAACTTATTTTCCGTTGGAGCCAAGGATACAACGACTTTTTGCATCCAAACACATAGCAGGTGAGATGAGTTCGAACCATTAAAACTCTCGATTAAGAGAAACTGGGACAATGTACCACCCAAGTGACGGTGAAGCCTGGAAGCATTTTGATAATATGCATCCTGAATTTTCAAGTGAGCCTCGTAATGTTCGGCTAGGGTAGTGCGCATATGGGTTTTCTCCTTATGGGCAATTCGAGCAGTCTTACTCATCGTGGCATGTTGTTCTTACTTCGTATAACTTGCCTCCTTGATTATTCAATGAGAGGCAATTCATGTTCTTATCTTTGATTATTCCAGATCCTAGAAACCCTAAGGACAAGTTGGATGTCTACCTCCAACCGTTGATTGAGGAACTGCAAAAACTTTGGGAAATCGGAGTTGCAACTTATGATGTCTATAAGAAACAAAACTTCTTATTAAAGGTTACATTAATGTGGACGATGAATGACTTTCCTGCATATGGCATGCTTTCCGGTTGGAGTACAAGTGGATATCGTGCTTGTCCTTATTGTCCAAACCATAAATCACTTTACCTTAATCATAGTAGAAAGGTTTGTTGGTTTGATTGTCACCGTGAATTTGTACCACCTCAACATCTGTTCCGCACTAATTTTAAACACTTTCTAAAGAATAGGCAAACCGAGGATCGCATTGCCAAAAAGAAGTTATCCGGTGATGAGGTGTGGGCTTCGGTAAAAGATTTACCGAAGGTAGTTGATGCTTATGCTCAAGAGTTGAAAAACATAAAAGACAAGAAAGAAGGTTGGTGTAGACAAAGCATATTTTGGGAAGTCCCTTATTGGAAAACATTTTTAATTCAACATAACTTAGATGTGATGCACATTGAGAAAAATTTCTTTGAAATGCTTATAAATAGGGTCATGGATGCAGAAAATTAAACTTCCTGTGGACCTAATGGAAAAGCCGCGTTTCTTAAACTTTGCGCAAAACGGCCCATGACATTTAGATTTGTATTGAACACCGCAGAGAAGAAGGCTCTTTGTGAATGGGTAGCTGCTTTGAAATTTCTGGATGGTTATGCTTCTGATTTAAGTAGCTGTGATGACCATCAAAATTTGAAATTGCGTTCAATGAAAAGTCATGATTGTCAAGGCTTTATGCAACGTTTAATCCCTGTTATCTCGAAATATTTGCTCCCTTTGGCGTCTTGGAATGCAATAACCGAGATAAGTCAGTTTTTTAGAGACCTATGTACTTCTTCTCTTAAGGTTGAATCTATAGAGAGCGTAGAATCAAACATTGCGGAGATTATATGCAAGTTAGAGAAGATATTTCCCCCATCTATGTTCAATTCTATGCAACATTTACCCATTCGCTGACCTTAGGAGGCGAAGGTCAGAGGACCTGTTCAATATCGGTAGATGTATCCTTTTGAGAGGTAACATCTTTTATTAAAATAATTTAATAATTAGTTTCCAGAATAAGAATAGTACATATATAATTCTCAATTAACGAAATCATTATGTAGGTTTCTTTATCATTTAAAGAAGAAGATTGCCAACAAAGCCCGAGTGGAAGGTTCCATATATAATGCTTATTTGTTAGAGGAAATTTCAAATTTCTGTTCACTATATTTTGAAGATCATATTGACACAAAAGCTAAAGAATTAGATGTTAATTTAGAATCAGAACATACGCTATGTTCAAAATTACTCGAGGTATTCAATGAAAACCTAGGGAGTACAAGCGGGAAATGTAGAGAGAGGTGCATGAAGTTGAAAGAGTATGAAGAAGCTCACTTTTATGTGCTAATGAATTGTGGAGATCAATTACACTATTATGAAAAGTAAGCTATACAAAATAGTGTTTAATTACCTAATTTGATTATAGAGTTAAATAGTTTATTTATAACTAAAGCATCTTATTGATAATATAGGGACTTTGAGACATATATCAAACTCGCATTTCCTGATGTCACTTGTTCTGATGATGTTTGGAGCAGACATGACAAAATGTTTCCGAGTTGGTTCAAAAATGAAGTACGTGATAGATTTTCTTTGACAATAATTTACACATTTACATTAAATAGAGAATGATAAAATAACACTTCAATACATTTGTTGTTAATAGGCTGATAAATTGAAAGATCCTTTAATTATGGCTCTAGCATTGGGTCCTAGTAACATGGTGAAGAGCTGGAGACGATATACCATTAACGGTTATAAATTTCGTGATTTTAAAGAAGGACTTGAAGTTCCCAAAGCTACCTTAAACAATGGGGTTTGTGTGAGTTCTGTAGAAGGATTAGACTACTTTGGAATGCTAAAAGAAGTAATTCAGCTTTCTTATTATACCTGTGAAAAGGTTTACAAGGTCATATTGTTCAAATGTGACTGGTTTGATAATTCTCCCCAAGGACTTAATATCAACAAGGTATACGGACTTGTTGATATAAATCACACAAAGAAACTTCGCAGACAGAACCCATTCGTGTTAGCTTATCAAGATGATCAAGTTTGTTACGCTCCATATCCAACCACTAAGAAAGGTAATCAATGGTCTGCGGTATTTAAAAACAAGGCAAGACCACATGTTGATGTTTCTATCGATGAAACTCTCTTCCAGGAAGATGAGGTTGTCAATGATCATTCAATTTCTCTAGTTATTGTGGTGGAAGACACTGAAAGTGAAGGTGAATATGATGATGTGGTTATTGTCGAGAGGGTGAAAGGGGAATACGCCAAGGACGTCAGGGAAGAAGAGGACAAAGATGAAAGCGATGTTGGAGAAAAAGAAGAGGAAGTAGAGGAAGATAATGACGGATTGCTCTTTTCTGATGATGATGAAGAAGATCTTTCGATTCGTAATGATAATGCTAGTGATAGTGAATAATTTTAGTATTAATTTTCATATGTTAAGCCTATTTTAATCAAAGTGTATGGACTTTGTTTCAATTAAGCCTATTGCACAATCTTGATGGAACTACTTTTTTATGAATTGAAAATTTTTAGGATCATCCTTCTAAAAAACTTTTAATTGACTTATACTTGCATTATTAGCTGCCGACGATTATTTGTGACTACCAAAAATGTTTATAGTTAGTAAACGTGGCAAGTAATAAGACGAGGATCATGGTGTCGACGACAACGCCCTACCTCACACCGAGGAATAGACGGCGAAGGAGAACGATCAAATCATGGGGATTATTCTCTCAGATGACCCTACCTTGGGTGTTTGGTAAGTTGTGTTTTTTTATCCATTTTAGTAGGTGATGTTTTAATTTATACGTACGGTTTAATTTAAATTGACGTGTGTGTTTTTTAGGTGGGACGACAAAGCGGTGAACGATTACGTGACTTGGTCTTTCACCCGTACATACGACGATGACTATGTCACCAAATGGGGTGATGCGTCCAAGGCAAAGCGAAACAAGATGTTCGCTTATTTTGCGGTAAGATTTTCATGTTCGAATTTAATTTAATTTTTTAAAACTTTAATCTACTCAATCTACTAATAACGACAGATTGTCTAACAGAGACATATTAGGCCACATGACCGAGGGTATAACCTTCAGGGTGAGTGGGAGACCCGGGTGAAGAGGCGGATTATCCAGTTAGTCTGTAGCATCGCTACAGCAAAGAAGAGGCCGTGGTGGCGTCCGGGACCTCATTGGGAAATGGTGAAGAAAAAGAGCGAAGATCCAAACTTTGTCAAACAATTAACTATGAATAAGACAAATAAAAGGTCTGCAGGTGTAGACGGGAAGGCCTTGGGAACCCACACTCATGGCCAGAAGAGTTCGGCTATCATTGTTAAGCAATTAGTAAGTATTTTAATTATTATTTTTATAGTTTGAGGTACGTTACTTATTGCCGAAATTATTTTCATTATTATGTTTTATCGTCTTTTTTAGGGTGGCAATGCCACCCTGTACCAGCTCATGGAGAAGTCGAAGAAAAAGAAGGATGGCGAATGGGTTAGCCCCCGAGCATCAGAGACGAACGTAAGTTTTTTCATGCATTTTCCTTTTACTTTTCTTCTTTTCCTTAGATTGGTATTATTTATTGTATATAAGTCGTAATTACTTTTTTGTTTTTGTTGATTTTCAGGAGGCGTACTAACATAAGATGAGTCAGCCAACACTTACCGGAGCCCCACGAGACCCGTTTAAAGTGTACAGTGATGTGGTTGGGGTTTACAACACTAGATCGAGGTTCTTTGGGTTGGGATCGGCGGCTTCGCAGTTGTTCGAGCCTACTATAGGTAGGCATCACCCTTCAGGTTCTTCTTACTCACTGTCCATTATTGCTCAGTTCTCACAAGAAAATTCGCAATTGAAAGAGCAAATGAGTCAAATGCAAATGGATATGCAAGCCACTCAAGAGAGACAAGAACGCATGGAGGCGTTAATGAGAGAGAGGTTTAATTTTTCCGGGGGCAACAACACGTGTTCGGGGGTCCCTCCACCACGTCGTAGGGATGACTTCACGGATGACGCTCACGGATTTAGTAGTCATGTCAAGCCATTAGCTTAGAAATAGCTAGGTTGTTTGTATGAACCATAAGCCTTTCCCTTAAATGTATTGTGTAAACTTGAAATAGCTAAGTTGTTTGTATGAACCATTAAGTTTATGTAAATGAGGATTTGGTTGTGATGTTTGGTGTTGATACATTTTTTTTTTTAGATTCCCGCTTTGCGGTCGACAATGAAACTGATTTATTGCAGGATTTGTATGGTTATTGCCGGATTTGTCAATGTTAAACAATGCATATTTTGCATTGTGGCTGGCAGAAACCAGCTGTTTCGTGCAGCTACTAGGTTAATTCGTGACGAAAATTCCGTCAAAAATATTGTCTTCTGGTCAACGAAATTAAATATTTGTGACGGAATTACCGTCACAAAAGTCAATCTTTGTGACGGAAATTTCGTCACATATAATGACTTTCGTTGAGCAACAGACTTTTCTGGTCAACATGAGTTTATATTTCTGACGGAATTTCCGTCACGAAAGTCAATATTTGTGACGGAATTATCGTCACAAATATCGACTTTTGTGACGGAAATTCCGTCACAAATATTGGATCATGTTGACCAGAAAAGTCTGTTGGTCAACGAAAGTCAATATATGTGACAGAATTTCCGTCTCAAAAGTCAATATTCGTTGACGAAGAATTTGCCCTGGATTTTTGGCTTGTGACGGGCATTCCGTCACAAATATGTTTTGTGACGGGTATTCCGTCACAAATATGTTTTGGTGACGGAAATTCCGTCACAATTCGAATTTTTGTGACGATTTAAAGTGACAGATTTGTGTGACGGAAATTCCGTCATAAAAGCTTTTTTTCTGACGGATTGGCCTCTTTTGTGATGGTAATTTCCGTCACAAACCCGTGCTCATTTAGTAGTGTGCGTTAAGGTGTGTTAAGCTTAAAATGAGAGAGAGAGAGAGAGAGAGAAGAGAGAGAGAGAGAGAGAGAGAGAATGGTTAAAACCCCCCACACTAACTTTGACTCAGAGTGTAGACCATATAAATTCAGGGGAAGTCAAGCCATTTTGTATCTTACACAGTGAAAATTAACCATGATGTTTAGCCGCTTATTTATTTTTTACATCACAATAACACCATCAGAAGTGTTTCGTAAGCTGATACTTGTAAGTTTCAATATTGGAACACATTCATCTCTTTAAAAGTTGGATCAAGTTTATCTCTTATCATTATACAATCGTACTCACTATGAAGAGCTCAACTAATAATGTGAGTACATCAAATGTTTTCCAATCAGTGACAAAAAAGAGGGGTAAAAGACTTAACACATTCTTTCGCCCAACAGGTAGCAGAGACTATCTACTCTTCGCTACATTGCTGCATGTCGGGTCTTGTGCTGGTTCATCATCATGGACTCGTATCCCCTATATCATCTCCTTTTCTTTACTACATGTAGGAATATTAATAGGTGTAATATTTGTGTGATTTTATCTCCTCATTTGGCTTGGTTTTACATGTTATTTCCACTATTTATAGTGGTTTTTTGGGCTAATCCCGTGTTGTAGTAGCTTTGTGTGCTTTGTCTTGACTTAGAGGAAAAAATGTGATTTCTGCGACTTTTCCTACCTTTTGGCATTCATCTCAACACTCGGATCTATGAGAAACAATTTTTGGCAAAATGATAGTAGCGTGGTAGCATCGGCTCATCCCGAAGAAGGACTTATATCAAACGATGGCTCAAAATGAAGAGATTCCGCGTCCCCAAGCACACTCTTCTATACCGTAGGGGACATGAACGTCAACGAAAGTCAAAGACAAGAAATCAATGAAGTTCTTAAGAACGGAGAGCACATCCCCTATCGGGTTTACCATATGGGGATGTGTGATGAGATATTTTTGGAGGAATTCGAAAAGACACCTGGTAACTGACATCCACGATCAGGGACGCCTAAGCACGATCGAGGACTTAATATTCTACTTGCATGTCAATTCCTTTGCTCGATATTTATTGCTATATTGATGGCTATATTGATGAGGATTGAATGATCGACTTCCTTAAGCTGCTATAAAAGAAAGGCTCTAGCACCTCATTTTCATCATCAAACACATGATCAACTCGTCTCTTCTTCTTTCTTACAAACAAAAAAAAGTAGTGTAGTTGTTCTTAGTTCTTAGTTGTTGTTCTTGTTCTTGTTTTGGTTTTGTTATATTGTTCTTGTAATGAATCCATCTTTTTATCTACTTTTGTCATTGCATAAACTCCTTTGCTAATTTCTAATCTTATACTTTACTTTATCTTGTTTTCAATTATGGAATTTCCATTTCAATATTGATTAATGTTGTTAATATCTATCAACATAGTTTCAGTAAATAAAGTTCTCATCTTATGATCTTACCACTTAAACTTTAGTCCTTGGTATTTGTTTTTTTAATCTTCATTTTCATTATGGTTAGTATCGATGTAGTTATAATTTTTTCCCTACATAATCTATCATGTTAGTAGGCTTGAATCTAGTAGTTTTAATTTTAATTTTCTTGTTAATGATGCATAGGTAATTTTGTACTAGGGATGGGTTAGCATAAAAGTTTAATTGTATTCTTGTGTTGTTAATTTGATTAAAATATTGGTTAAATTATCTCTACTTCTTTGCTTACTCCTTATGACAAACTTTGATTACTGGCCATGATTAGATGTTTGTATGCATCGTGATCTATTCTAAGATCAAAAATCGGGATAGATAGTATGACTAGCAATAGTAGTTTAGCGACCTAGTATGAATCGAAAGAACGCTAGGATCCTTCATATAGTCGGTAATTATCCGAGTAATGTATCATGTGAAACTAGGGTAATTTGAACATTATTAGCAATATGATTAACAATACAAGGTAAATTTAGATTATATGCGAAATCTTATTCCTAGACCCTTTTTTTTATTTAATTTCTAACATTTGAATTCACTTTTACTTCATAGTTTAATTTTTTTTCTATCATATTTATTTGTACTTACATAATAAAGTGGCAAACCATTTTAAATTAATCCTGCTAGATAAAACTCAACCATAATCTTTACAATATATCTCATGTCTCCCCAAGATCGACCCATTACTTGCCTAATAGATTCATTTTTAGGTTCATTAACGCCCTCGTTAGAAACTTCTAATGGGGAACTAATTAACATATTAATTAGTTATGCAAGATCTAGTGCATGCAAACATAAATAAAAATGATAAGAAGATAACGTTTTCCCTACATTGGTTTAGGACAAACAAAATGCCACAAGAGTAAGACGCCTTCCTACGTTTGTTCTTGAGCTAAATGATAATGGGATGATATCCTTAAGTTTCAAGTATATAAACTCTCCTTTGTTGCACCTTGGCTATCCCAAATCACTATTGTACTATTATACTAGAATATTATAAGAGGAGCCCTTGATTATAAGACTAATACAACTATTACTACACTTAGTAATATTGTAATGATATTAGAAATATAAGAACTTGTTTTTATTTGAAACTTCTCAAGTTTCTAGAGTAAGAAAGTTGAAAAATGAATATAAGATCAAGTGAGTAAATAAGAGGAGAAAACATTTCTTTATGGAGCTCTCCAAAAACGGCCACCATAGGGAGAGGTGAGCATGCTCCTTACTTTTTGTCTTTACAATAAAGTAGACTAGGCTCTAGGCTCTAGGCTCTTAGGTGTATAATTATGTTGTCTAATCTTAATTAGAACAATAATTAAAACCCAAACCCCTAACCTAACCCTACAAAACCGGTGCATCCATGCTAATATGGGTGTCCATTTTATTTTTGTAATTTGTCATTTCTCATATATGAGACATGTGACCTGTTACATGTAATCATGCTTATAAATGTATATTTAACTAATTTATGTTGGAGTAAGTGTCCTACACAATAGGACATTTATATAATAAATCTCATTTTTGAATATACGTGGGATAACTAGTATATTGATACTCCACGTCAGTTGATTAACGTAAATCAATAACGGACAGCTGACTAGAGTTAGACGTTATTGTCGTATTACGGTGGTGATCAACTGACTCCTTTCGGTCACACCTATAGGATGAACCTAAATAGTAACTAATTATTTGTAAAAGATACAGTTGATTAGTCCATTACATATATTTGATATGTACGAGAGTTAATTGATAGAAATTGAGTTTGAAACTTAAATTCGATTAAGTTTATTATATAATTATGCGATAATTGACTAATAAATTTATATCTCATTTTAATATGATTAAATAAGATCTATTTTAGTTATTAATCGTTAATTTATTAAATTAGTTGAGGTTATGCATATATTTTGAGGTAGAGTTAATTAGTTAATTATGTTTACAAAGAGTTGTAAAATAAATTAACTGGATATTGTGGGACACATTATATATCAATATAATGGTAAAATATCACTTAAAATTTGAGTGCATATTGATTAATAATTTGAGTCATATAATTGTTATATGATCAAATTAACACTTAATTATACAGGATAATTAAGCATATAATTATAAATATTTGTGGGACAAATATCAAAAAATAAAATTGGACCACATTACACTAACATGGACCGATTTTTAGCTAGTGGAGAACAATGATGTTTATTCTCTATTACTACCACACTCCATCATATGATAATGACATGTTATGACACCATTATCATTAAAATTATCACCAACACTCAAGTCATTTGCATGTAAATAAAATAAGCAAAATAAGAGCCTTGTGAGGCTTCTAGTGATCGGCCATAAGGCCTATAAAAGTGAACAAGAGTTGTTCTCATTTTGGCTAATTTCATTCTTGCTTGTTTATTCATCTAACTAAAAGCTCACATATCTCTAAAGCTCTCATATATATTAATATATCCTAAGTATTACTAGTATAGTAATATAGTAATATTAGTAGGATTATTTCTTTTTTATTATCTAGTTTGGGTTATCTTGGGTTATCTTGGGTGCAACTTAAAGGAGGTCTTCTATTTTGAAGATTCTTGGAGGATCATCCATTTCATAGCTCAAGAACAATAAGGAGTTCTTATTGTACCCATACTATTTCCATATCAATGTGAGGTAATTTCTACTTCTCTTTATAATGCTTTTATATTTGCCTGCATGTTACATAGATCATTAAACACTAAATTAACAAGTTAGTTGGTAAATAATTAGAGGAGTATAATTAGGGTCTATGGACTTTCATGTGGTATCAAAGCTAGCTTGTAGCTTGCATGTTTATTTTGGGCATTTTTATTAAGTTATAAGATAACCAATAAAATTAAAAATTAAAGTTTGAATTTGATTTGGACGGAAAATTTTGGGTCATGCATACCTATTGACTTTAAAATATTTATGGTCAAATTTGGATATTTTAAGGATTAATTAGCAATTTATTATGATTTATGCTTTTTTATAGAGTTAACATGCTTTTTTTATGTTAATAGTTAATTAAAAATAGTTTCATGTTGATTCTGGCCATGAAATTTTAACATGATCTGACACGCATGTATTAAATACTGTATGTAAAGTTTCGTGACATTTAACTAAGTATTGCATGTGTATTGATATTTTTGAGATAAAAGTCGATAATATGAGATTATAATGTTCATAAAATTGAAACGTCCTTTTATGGTCATGAAATTTTTTGGTACATTTTAGAATCTCATCATTATCATGTTGGTGAAATTTGGTAATTTAGTTCACTATTTTATTATATTTAATGGTTTTTATTTGATAAAACCGTTATATACAATATGATTTGTTCATAAAATTAATTAATAATTTTTGGGCATATATTTTTTATTTTTTGGAGTTCCTAGAAATGTTCCAGAATTTATAAAAACTTTGGTTTCAAATTTTTATGATGTTTAAATTTTAAATTGGGTTTATTTCATAAATGTTATGATTAAACCTCTATATTTAGCAGATACGATCAAATCAAACTAATTAAATACAAAACAAAATTATTAGGGACTAACTTTGAGTTCGAAATCATTTTAAATGATTATTTTAAGCTTAAATACGATTTTGCTATGTATTCATTTGTATATTTGTAATTATTTATTATGAAGACGGAGATTCCCGAAGTCGGTGTTCCAAAAGACGATGCAATTTTGGAGCGTATTCCATGAAGAGGCAAGGGACCAAGGAGTTAGTTTCCGATTTTGTAATAATTTAGTTAATAAGATTACCTAGGTGGCCATACTAAGATTTATTAATTGTTAATTGCTTGTTTATGTTTTCCGCTCATGCCAAAATCACCAACATGCATTTTTAATTCTCGATTTTCAATTCAACGTTATTTTAAATTCGCCGACTTATAGGGAATTATTAACTAAATTGGCAAGACCTCTCACACAACTTAAAATAAATTGAGATTTAACCTTACCAATTAAAGCACCTATAAATCCCGTGTTCATTAGGACAACCACAACGTGGACTTTTTTACCTCAGGTAAGTAGGGTGATGCGATCACATGCCTAAATTGGGTTGGACTCAACAGGATAAGCGTTATCTCGGGACTAGGAGACGGGTTTAGATGAAATCCGTCGACTGAGAGTTCTAGGAGTAGAACTAGTCAAAACGTTGACTTACCGTATATTACATAAAGGTGGCATAAACATGTTCATTTTTATCTAAAATGCGGGTCTCGGAATAACTTATATAATTTCGTGAGGGGTTATTATATGAGTGACTTGTTTAAATTGTTTTTACAAGTAAAAACTGTTTAAAACATTAAATGTTAATATTTCCTAATTTAGTTGTAGTAATTCAATTCGCAATGGCAAACAATAACAACAAAAATACCGTTTAACTTGAGAAAGACTCATGGCTAAGGTCGGTAATGGACAAATGCATCTTAAAAGATGATGGATCTAATTTTGTCGAGTGGGAGCAAACGATTAAGAGAGCGGCATTATCGGATAACATCTTGCGCTACTTGACCGAAACCCCTCCTGATGAACCCGGCCAAAGGGCCACTAATGCGGCCAAGGCCGCCTATGAGGAGTATTTGAAAGTAGCAAATGATGTCAAGATGGTCTTGATATGGTCAATATTCTCAAGTCTTAAGCAACAATATATCACCCTAGGAGCATATGAGATATTATCGAGGGTGACCTTGGCGTTTTCTCAATCACTTGACATGGCTTTTTGAAGCCAAGCTAGACAAGGGCCAAAAGGTTGGCCCACACGTGCTCAAGATGGTTGAGCATGTGGACACCCTAGAGTGTCTAGGGTTAAGATTCCAAAGAAGCTAGCGGTTGGCCGCATCCTTCACGCACTTCCTCCCAAGTTGCCCAAACTAGCTGCATGGCATGGACAAGATTGAGCTTTCATGAGCTCCATGCCCTCCTTACCCAAGTCGCAAGGGATATAGAGGCTAGTTGGAGTGAGAAAATGGATGTTCTTTCAATGAAGTTGAAGAACTTAAGCCTTGGGGTTCAAAAGGGAAAGGGGAAAGCTAAGGCCCAATTTAAGAAGCATGGGAAAGGAAAGGGGAAAGCTATAGTGTATAGCAATGCCAAGGCTAAGGGCAAGAAGCATGCCGACGCCGAATGTTTTTATTGTAAAGGCAAGGGACATTGGAAACGCAATTGTCCCAAGTATTTGAAGGACAATCTCTCTTCTCTCTATATGATAAAAATTAACTATGCTTGCACTTCTATATGGGTATTTTATACCAGATGTGGTTCTCACCTTTGTTATCATTTGCAGGGGCTGAAGGACGTGCGAGCACTAGCCAAGGGTGATGTGGACCTTTGAATGGGGAATGGAGCAAGAGTAGCCGCCGTCTCCGAAGAACTTATGTACTCACCTTAGCTAGAGGTCTTGAATTGTATCTAAATAATTGTTATTTTGTACCCTCCTTGACCAAGTACATTATCTCCATTTTCGTGCTTGACGCAGGGGTTTTTTCTTCTTTTGTAATCAAGAAAAATAGTTGTTCATTTTATTTTAATGATGTGTTTTAGGGTAAAGCCGTCTCTATTGGAGGTATTTATGTTCTAGATAAGGTTAATGAAGTTTATCATGTAGAGAGTAAGAAGCTAAAATTAGGTGAACCTAATCAATCATACCTTTGGCATTGTCGTTTAGGTCATATAAACAAACGACGCATAAAGAGACTTGTTTCAACGAAACTTCTCAAACCATTTGATTACGAATCTTATGGTGTATGCGAATCTTGCCTTTTGGGCAAGATGACTCTTGCTCCTTTTACGGGAAAAGGGACACGAGCAAGTGAGGTATTAGGCCTTGTACATACATATGTGTAAGGCCCAATGACTCTCCAAGCTAGAGGTGGTTATAACTACTTCATTACCTTTACCGACGATTTGAGTAGATATGGATATGTCTACTTAATAAGGCATAAGACTGAAGCCTTTGAAAAGTTTAAAGAGTTTCAACACGAAGTAGAAAACCAATTGAATAAGAAGACTAAACCCTACGATCCGATCGTGGTGGTGAATATGTAAATAATGAATTTGATTCACACCTAAAAGATTGTGGTATAGTATCACAATGGACTCCTCCTAGCACACCTCAACCAAATGGTGTGTCCAAAAGGAGAAACCGAACTTTATTAGATATGGTTCGGTCAATGATGAGTCTCATAGAGCTTTATGATTCATTTTGGGGATTTGCTATCTTAACCACAATATTTTCACTAAATCGTAGCCCGTCTAAAGCGGCAGATAAGACTCCATATGAGATATGGAAAGCCAAGGCTCCTTATTTGTCATTTATGAGAATTTGGGGTTGCGAGGCATATATTTATGAGAATTACTTTTACAACCGTCACGAGGACAAATTGTTTGTGGCTCGTGATGCTATCTTTCTAAATAACGATTTCGTTTCTAAAAGACAGAGTGGGAGAAAGTTTGAACTTGATAAAGTTTAAGAGGAACTTCATCAAGTTCAAGAGCCACAAACCAAAAATGAAGTTGAGGAAAATGTTCCCTCCTCGTCTGAAGGGGTTGTTGTCTCTAGAAGGTCAAGTAGAATTAGTCATTAACCTGATCGTTACCTCGGATGCATCGAGGAAGATGGTGATTTGTTACTTTTTGAAAGTAATGAACCCACTACCTACAAGTCGGCCGTTTCTACTCCTGACTCAGCGCCTTGGCTTGAGGCCATGAGATCCGAAATGGATTCTATGTGCGAAAATAAAGTATGGGACTTGGTAGACTTACCTTAGAATGGATCGACAAGATCAAAAACAGCATAGATGGACATAATACTGTCTACAAAGCTAGATTGGTGGCGAAAGGCTTCACTGAAGTTCATGGTTTACACTATGATGAAACTTTCTCCCCAGTCGCTATGCTTCGATCCATTAGGATTCTCTTAGCGGTTGCCGCATTTCATAAATATGAAATTTGGTAAATGGATGTCAAAACCGCCTTCTTGAATGGGATTCTAGAAGAGGAAGTGTTCATGACACAAGGTTTTGTGAATAAATCCAACCTTAGGAAGGTGTGCAAACATAAGAGATCCATTTATGGTCTTAAGCAAGCATCGAGGAGTTGGAATCATCGCTTCGATCATGATATTAAACAAAACAGTTTGACTTGAGTGCCGAGGAGCTATGTTTATACATAAAGTTTAGTGGGATCAAAGTTACTTTCCTTATTTTGTATGTGGATGACATACTTCTCATTGGGTATAACATACCAATGCTTACTTCTACAAAGGAGTGGTTAGGGTAACATTTCCAGATGAAGGATTTAGGAGAGGCACAACGCATTTTGAGTATCCGGATCTATAGAGATAGATCCAAGAGGATACTAGCATTAAGTCAAGAAGCTTATATAGATAAGATTCTTGATCGTTTCAAAATGAAAGACTCTAAGAGAGGCTTTCTTCTAATGGGTCATGGTATTACTTTGAGCAAATCGCAGAGTCCTACCGCCACAAAAGAGATTAAACGCGTGAAGTTGATCCCTTATGCTTCTGCAGTTGGATCAATCATGTATGCTATGATGTGTACTCGCCCCGACGTTGCATATGCTTTAACCATGATGAGTCGTTATCAAGCCAATCCAGGCGAGAGTCACTAGATAGCCGTCAAGAACATCCTTAAGTACTTCCGTTCTTGGTGTTTGGAGGTGAAACTAAATTGCGTGTAAAGGGTTACACGGACGCTAGTTTCCAAAACTGATAGGGATGATTTAAAATCCCAATCGGGCTATGTCTTTTTGTTGAATGGAGGAGCTGTTTGCTGGAAGAGCTTCAAGCAAAGCGTTACTGCGGATTCTACAACAGAAGCTGAGTACCTTGCAGCATCAGAGGCTGCAAAGGAAGCTGTGTGGATTTGGCAATTCATGGAAGTTCTAGGAGTAGTCCCCACCACCGCCGATCCAATCACGATGTATTGTGATGACAGTGGGGTTATCTTTCAAGCAAACGAACCCAAGTCTAGTAACAAGTCTAGATATATACTTAGGAAATATCATGTAATTAGATATTACGTGGAGAGAAAGGGAATTGATGCATGTAAGGTTGGCACAGATGATAACATTGCTGATCCTCTAACCAAGCCTCTTTCAAAGGCTAAAGATGATGCTCATGTCGTCGCAATGGGATTAAGATGAGTACCAGAATTCCTCTAGATTATATGATATGTAATAGTTGAATATTGTATCAATTTTTACATATATAATAATTGCATTCATTATTTGAGTTTTATATGAGCTCTTTATTTTAGTTTGACCAAATATCAATACTTTGTTTATCTAAATTGGTTTTATTAAAAGTTGATCACAATTTAAGTGAACAAGATAAACTTAGTACTATTGTCCCTAGTCACTCATATGAGGTGACGTCTCGTAGTGACTAGATTGTAAGTTGATCGATGGCTAGTTTAGCGCCATAGGGTCATGGAGATGACTGGTCGTTTACACAGGCAGACTGTATCACACTCTGTGGGGTAGTGACCTTTATAGGATCCCTTATCAAGTTGTTGAAGGCTGGTCGTGGCAGGGATTTATATATTACTCCTATGAGTCGATTCTTTAGAGTGACGACCATTTATTTGAGTTGGTGTAGTTTTTGATTGACCTTGGTTTTTGTCCTAGGTCGTACCGTGAAATGACGCAGATGGGCATCTTATGGATCATGGTGATCTGCATTATACAGTCTAAGTTGGGTCAACAGGAATTGTCCACCCACGTAGGGTATTAACATCTTCGGGCCACTCGAGGAGTAGTGACTGGAAATGCGTGGCCACCCTCGGAAGAGATCTCTGGTAGATTTTCCGGTTAGACAGTTACTCTCCCAGATCGAGAAAATCACTCTATTTATATTTTTCAATCGCAAGTGCGACCTGAAAGACACCTTGCGATGAGTGGTAGGATGTGACACAAAGAGACAAGAGAATCGGTAGCACATAACTTGTCGAGGCAAGTGGGAGATATTGTTGGAGAAGGAGTCCTCCGCAATAGTGTGGCTACAAGCACAACTTATATTGGACAAGTGGGAAATGGTTGGAATCAGTGTCCTCCACAATAGTACATTTATATAATGAATCTCATATTGGAATATACGTGAACTAGTATATTGATACTCCACGTCAGTTGATTAACGTAATAAATAATGGTCAGCTGACTACAGTTAGACGTTATTGTCGTATTACGGCGGTGATCAACTGACCCCTTTCGGTCACACCTATAGGATGAACCAAAATAGTAACTAATTATTTGTATATGATATAGTTGCTTAGTCCATTACATATATTTGATATGTACGAGAGTTAATTGTGAGAAATTGAGTTTGGAACTCAAATTCGATGAAGTTTATTATTCAATTATAAGATAATTGACTAATAAAATTATATCTTATTTTAATTTGATTAAATAAGATCTAGTTTACTAATTAATCGTTAATTTATTAAATTAGTTGAGGTTATGCATATATTTTGAGGTAGAGGTAATTAGTTAATTATGTTTACAAAGAGTTGTAAATTAAATTAACTGGACATTGTGAGACACATTATATATTGATATAATGGTAAAATATTATTTAAAAGTTGAGTGTATGTTGATTATTAATTTGAGTCATATAATTTGTTATATGATCAAATTAACACTTAATTATACAAGATAATTAAGCATATCATTGTAAGTATTTGTGGGACAAATATAAAAAAAATAAAAAGGGACCACATTACACTAGCATGGACCGGTTTTAGCAAGTGGAGAACAATGATGTTTATTCTCTACTACTACCACACTACATCATATGATAATGACATGTTATGACACCATTATCATTACAATTACCACCAATACTCAAGTCATTTGCCCGATGCGGCTTGTAGTGACCGACCATAAGGCCTATATAACTAAACAAGAGTTGTTCTCTCTAAAACTCTCATATATGCTATTATTTCAAAAGTATTACTAGTGTAGTAATATACTAATATTAGTAGGATGTTTTCTTACTTATTTTCTAGTTAGTAATAAGATAAGATTATTTAGGTTATCTTGGGGTCAACTTAAAGGAGGTCTTATAGTGTGAACATTCTTGGAGGATCATCCATTTCATACCTCAAGAGGAATAAGAAGGAATTCTTATTGTGCCCATACTATTTCCATATCAATGTGAGAAAATTTCTACTTCTCTTTATAATGCCTTTATATTTGCATGCATGTTACATAGATCATTAAACACTAAATTAACAAGTTATTTAGTAAGTAATTAGAGGAGTCTAATTAGGGTCTATGAACTTTGAATTTAAATATATTCTTATAACAAATAAATTACACGTAACATTTTAAAATATAATTTATAATTACATGTATCTAAAATGGGTCATCTCATATTTGGTTAATATAATCTAAAACTAATTTTAATCGTAACCAATTATGCTTATCTCAAATGTTTCATAAATAATAATCATTTTTCGTAATATAACGATTTAGTACATAAAACGAATGTTATTTAATCATATTAAAACAAGATATAATTCTTACTGATAATTTAAACTTGTTCAAATTAAGGGATTATTTAATCTGTATCGCTATACAATTAATTAACTTTCATGATTAGGGAATAGTCCTTTCAGTGTGACCTCAAGGGATCAACTGATCACCATTGTCAAACGACAGTAACGACAAACTCTAGTAAGCCAATCGTTACCAATAAATGTGGACCAGTTGACTATAATATTTATCATCCTTTTTCGTATTCTTATTATTGAGGTTTAATTAAGTGATTGCAGTATTTTTGAGGACACATACTCTAAGAATCTCCCACTGTTTTGAAATAAGTGTGCGTCAACAATTCTCTTGTCCTATTTGTAGATACCTCGAATCTACACCTTCCGCCAACCACCCAGTGATGATTTGGCTGCATGTTTGGTATGCGGAACGATTTATGACAATTCGTAAGTTTATCGTCAAGTGATAGCTCAAACAAGTTGTTTCTACTCCTTGGTCGTCATCTACGGACCGATATGGTCGTTTTGACTGTCACTAGTGTCATTTTGGAGTCCGGGTTAAAAAACTTCTTTATTTTCTCTAAACCATCTTTTAAAATCGTGTCTGAACGCTCGAGAATATGCCGTATATTTTAATGTTTCAAAAATTATCTTTCGTCGTAAAATATATTCATATTTTATTTAGAAAAGAATTTGAAATCTAGCGCAATTTCCATAAAGAAACGCGGATATCTTTCTTTCAAAGTAGGATATCTAGCGCAACTTCTGTATGGAAAAGATCGAATCATCAGAGCTGCACAGGATGAGATCATTACCATGATACTTTAAGACAATCATTTCAACGTACTGCGTTAATCAACGACGCTGGCTTAAGCCAACCAAAAGGATGGTGAAAGTCGATCAAATGGACCAACAACCAAGGGATGTTCAAAGGAGAACCAGACGAAAACGAATTCGAGTCAGAGTCCGAGTCCGAGTCTCCGAGTCAGAGTCTAGCAAACTTCTTAGAGAGTCTCCTCCAGCTGTCGTCCCCCATTCCTTTATTTCTCCTAGCCTAGCATCTAACAGTAGCTGTAGTTTGGGAAACGTCCCAGCAACTATTCCTTTACCGCCTCTTACTACTGAGTAGATGGCCTCTTTGTTTCAGCTGTTTTCAAAATTTAAAATCAATGAATCTTATTCTGCTTACTCCTTGTGTTTTTCTGAATGCAATTCTGTTTATGATGACAATGAGGATAATCCAGAACCCGACTCGATTGAATTACCTCCCCAATCATAGAAAACACTGAACCCATCAACATAGGGACAACCGAACTAGAACCCCGAGAACTTAGAATAGGGATACCCCTGAATCCGCCTGAGAGGGCCTGCTTCGTAGACCTTTTACACGAGTTCAAGAACGTTTTTGCTTGGTCTTACAAAGACATGCCAAGGATGAACAAGGATTAAGGATATCGCCGAGCACCGAATTGCGATCAAGCCAGGTTTCAAACCCGTAAAATAGAAGCTCCGTTGGATGAGGACTGAATGGGCTCTTAAGATCAAAGAAGAGGTCGACAAACAATTCACAGCCGGATTCATTAAAGTTTCCGAGTATTCTGACTGGGTGGCTAATGTAGTTCCCGTTCCCAAAAAGGATTGACGAATCCGGTTTTGTGTTGATATCAGAGACCTAAACAAAGCAAGTCCCAAAGATGACTTCCCTCTACCACATATCGATATTGTTAGATAACACAGCAGATCACGCATTGTTATCCTTCATAGATGGGTATGTCGGGTATAAGCAGATCAAAATGGCTAAAGAAGACATGCATAAAACAACTTTCGTCACTCCATGGGGCACATACTGCTACACGGTTATGCCATTTGGACTAATTAATGCTGGAGCTACGTACCAACATACCGCAACTACGTTATTGCATGACATGATGCATAAAGAAGTGGAGGTTTACGTAGATGATATGATTGTCAAATCCAAAGACAGGAAAGGGCATATCGATAATCTTCGCAACTTCTTTCTCAGATTGCGCAAATACAACATGAGACTCAACCCTTAGAAATGTGCATTCTGAGTAACTTCGGGCAAACTCCTAGGACACGTTATCAGTCAAAGGGGAATAGAGATTGACCCATCCAAGATCAAGGCCCTAATCGAAATGCCACAACCCCAAACAAAGAAGGAAATGAGAGTTTTCCTTGGAAATGTACAATATGTGAGTCGGTTCATATCGAAACTGACTATGATCTGTGAACCTTGTTTCAAGAAGCTAAAGAAAACAAATATTACCATATGGGATGATGATTGCCAAAAGGCGTTCGGCAGAATGAAGGAGATATTAGAAAACCACCAGTGTTAATGCGTCCGCACTAAGATCAACCTCTTGGTTTATATCTCCCAGTCACCGAAACGGTCATGGAAGCTATGCTTGCACAAACTGTCGGGAAAGAAGAAAGAGCAATCTACTACCTTACTAAGAAGTTCTTAGAATATGAGTGCAAATACACACCTCCCGAAAAGACCTGCCTCGCTCTTGTGTGGGCAACAAAGAAGCTATGTCATTACATGCTTAGCTACTAGGTCAATGTGTACTCCAAAATGGACCCCATCAAATACCTCTTCGAGAAGCATGTCCTCAACGGACATCTAGCAAGATGGTGTTTAATGCTCTCAGAGTTTAATCTCAAATACGTACCTATGAAAGTCATAAAAGGACGTGCCGTCCCTGAGTTTTTCGCAGACAATCCTATCAGCGATACCCAAATAATAGATATGTGGTTATTTCCAGATGAGGATATATTACAAACATGTATAGACTCCTGGGACCTCTTCTTTGATGGTCATCGCATTTAAGTGGGTTTGGAGTACGAGTGTTGCTCATTTCTCCTGAAGGCGAGCATACACCACTATCTGTCAAACGCGACGTCGAGGTAAAAAATAAAGTAGCAGAATACGAAGCATGTCTTATCAATTTACAAGCTGCGGTTAGTCTACGCATAAAGAATCTTTGACTGCATGGAGACTCCTCCTTGATAATCAACCAAGTCACGGGATCGTAGAAAATTCGAAGTGAAAGTCTAGCACCCTATCAGGCCGAAATAGATCAAGTTGCCCAGTTCTTTGATCAAGTCACTTATCTACATCTACGTCGTGAAGAAAACAGATTTGTGGACGCTCTTGCAAAACTTGCAGCCTTGATCAACATACCGGACAACATGATCAACATGCCTCTGTGCATCGAACGACAGTCAGAACCGGCCTATCTGTGCCAACTTACGGACAAAGAAGAGAATCCAGAGGAACCCTGGTTCTAGGTCATTCTAAACATCAAACTCAACGGTACATACCCACCAGAGATAGATAAGACGGGACAACGCGTCATACGCTTACTAGCCTCTTAATACCTCCTCCTGCAAGGAGAATTGTACAGAAGAACACCTCTTGGTGTTCTCTTGCCTTGCCTTGATCGTTCACAGGCACGTAAAGTAATAGAAGAAGTGCATGATAGAGAATGCAGCCCTCACATGAGCGGCCCATGATGGCAAATAAAATCACACGTCTAGGTTATTACTGGACGACTATGAAGTCGGATTGTATTAAATACGTCAGAGACTGCCACAATTGCCAGATCTTCGGCAATGTTCAGCACGTTCCTCCCTCATTGCTTTACACCATGACCTCTCCGGCCATTTTCTTCTTGGGGAATGGACATCATCGAAAAGATCACCCCAGCTTGAACAGGAGGTCACTGTTTCATATTGGTTGTTATCGACTATACCACCAAGTGAGTTGAAGCAGCATCCTACACTAGTCTTACTACTAAAAATGTGGCAAAGTTCATACAAACCAATACCATCTGTCGATATGGTTGCCAACATAAAATCATCAGTGACAATAGTTCACACTTCCAAGCGGAGACTTAGCAGTTCCTAGCAAAATACAAGATCACTCAACATCATTCCTCGCCTTATCAACCTCAAACTAATGGCGCGGTGGAGGCAGCTAACACAAATATCGTCACAATCCTCAAGAAAATGATCGACAACTACCGTGATTGGCCAAACAAGATAGCCTTCGCGTTATGGGGTTATCGCACTTCAGTTCAGACACCCATTAGGGCTACTGTAACACCCTTAAATGTACCCTATTTTTATAGTGAAAATATTTTACGGATACTTTTCAGCGAATTTTAGTTTTAACTTAGAGTTAAATTTCCCGTGTCGAATTTAGAATTTTCCGAGTTCGTATTTGGATTTTACGTGAGATTTCAAGTAAATCCCGTCTTAAGTCATCTTTGACTTTTTCTTGACTTTTTCCCTCATACTCCCTCATACTCCCTCATACTACCTCCTAACCTAATTCATACTCTCACAACTCAAACTTTCTTCCTCACTAAGAAACCAACCAAAACCCTTGCCTCCATTTTGATCCAAGCTTAGAATCGTCATATCTTATTCGTTTCTTGCTCAAATTCACGTAAGTTCGTCTAACTCTTTCCCTTTTATCTTCCTCTATTCGTATTGGTAATAAAATTACCGTCTTTCTCGCTTTTCAAACTTTTCGTCTTTCTCAAGGTGAAGTATATTCATCTTTTATTAACTATTTGTAGGTGGTGACCTTCAAGATCCCGACAAAGACTATTTCTTAATCGAAGAGGTCCTTGACGCGGAGTGAAGACGCATAAAGGTAACGGTGAAGGGTTACTCGATATCATTTACGTGTTTTACATGATTTCTATGTTAGAATTCGTATTTAGAATACGATTAGAAAGCTTTGGAATTGTGTTATTGATAATGATTGTTGTTAGTTGATGATTGTTGATGATGATTATTGATTGTTGATAGTTGTTAGAAGTTAATTATGAGAATTGAAATTGATTGACCAAGTGTAAGAAGCTCACAGGTGAACTGGGGTTCCCAGCCTGGTGACCGGCCGCCGGTCTGCCCACCGGCTGGGAACACATCAGTAGGAAAAATTGGATTTTTGTGTGTATTGGTGCTCCTGGCCGAGTGCCCGACCGCCGGCCTCCAGACCGGCCTGGAACACGCTGCTCTTTCCTTTGTGATTTTTGTATTATGCATGATGCGCGCGCCGGGGTACTGGCCGCCGGTCCACTAACCGGCCGGCAACGCGGCTGTATATTTTTCTTATAATTTCTAAAACTCGTAATTTATAATAGTTCGCATGATTCGTTTATCGTATAATTTTACGTAGTGACTTATAATATTAATGTTTTGAGTATATGATAGTTCATTCGCTTGTATCACATGTTTTGTGACGGTTTTTGGTATGTCCCACTTTGAGTCGGTTTTTAAAATGTTACGGTTTGAGCACTATTTTGTTATATGCTTTGTACCCTCATTCCCTTGGCTACCTCCACGTTCGTAAGGCTGGAATGTCGGAACGGGGAGGTATCCTACTGCTTAATTGCATGTGTTAGTGGGATTACGACGACGTTGTTGGGAGGCGAACGCATTGCGTTGATCGACCCGGCCGTCAAATGTTGTGTACTTACGAGGTGGTGTTATTTGCATGTAGCGTACCGCTTGTTATGAGGCTTGTGCTCTTTTCCGCCTCTTTCGTGAATTGTATCTACCGAATTTGGGGTACTCGGCGTCTATGATTGACCGAGTCTTGGATGCGAAACGTTTATCGCATGTCGAATCGGAACACGTTATTCCGAGAGTCCGGCCAGGTTTAGACTAGGACCGTATTATTATCGTCGTCCTACCGGAGGAAATTAGTCCACAGATACGAAATATGATCGTGTATGCGTCCAGGGAAATGTTTATCTCGTGGATGCCTTTTAATCATACTTGCCATGTACACGGTGCTAGTGCGTTTCATTTACCGTGAGAGATGTCGTCTTTGTGTCGTTATGTTTGGATGCGTGATTACATGATTGATTATTCATGATCAGTGCATGACTTGGCATGGTTTGTTTGTCGAGTCTCAATCTTATCAAACTTATACCGCTAACGGTGAGATGCAAGCCCTAGTGAGCGTATTAGGTTGCCTAAGAGTGTTTTCCCCGAGTCTTTGTATAACATGATGGATTCGGATTTGTATTCCATATGCTCTTATCATTAAATATCGAATTGCCTATCTATTCTTATCGTAATTCACATGCATATCTATATATGCATGCATCTACTTTTGTATTTCCTTTTATGTACGTTTAATGTGATATTGCTGGGAGAACCCGGAGTTACTCCCCACTGACTGTGACGTTCATGTTTTTCATGGATGAACAGGTTGCTTGCTTGGATGGCATTTTGCTTGATATTTTGGGTTCGAGTGTGAGCTAGCGGGCGTTGTCCCTGGAAGTTTCACCTCTAGACGATTTTAGCTAGTTTTGCTAAACACTTTGACGTTTATAACATTTTGAGAGACTCCGTCTCTTTGTTGTATTTCATCTTTTAGTTTGTAATATTTTGACATTCCTCGTATACTTCTTTTTGCATGTATAAAAGTTTTAAAAACTTCATATTTCCGCTATATAATTCACATCCTTGTATGTTTTATATTTCCGCATTCGCGAGGGTTGTCACAGCTACTCCTTTCTATTTAACCTATGGAATGGAAGCTGTACAACTAGTAGAGCTAGAAATCCCATCTCTGCGTATTCTCTTAGAAAGTAAGATCCTAGAAGCTGATTGGAAGAGGGATATATATGATGAACTCGTCCTCTTGGACGAACGAAGACTGCGTACATTACACAATGTACAGACATACCAAGCACGTATCAAACGAGCATTCAACAAATGAGTTAAGCCTAGAAACATCAAAGAAGAGGATTTAGTGCTCAAGTCATTCAGAGGTCTATTACCTGTCAATGACCGAGGAAAGTTCAAACCTAACTGGGCCGGGCCTTTCTTAGTCAAATCTATATTATCAGGGGGAGCAGTTAAAATCACAGACCTACACGGGAATGAATTCGCTAAGCCTACCAACCTATACGAGTTAAAACGATACTACCCTTAGCATGCACTAGGAAGCGCACCACGCGTAACCGCACGTGTCGCTCATGCGACACGGAATAAAATCGGCCCCACGCTAGTTGAACATAAATGTCGCTATGCACTTGCATTTTGACATGTAAATAATCCTCATGACATCAAATAAATCGAATTGTGCCTCTTTTAGGAGTAAGAAAGGCGCACACCGTCTTTTACTAAGTTCATTACAAGCTCTTGCTTCGAACATTTATTGTTCTGCATTTTCTCGAACTACGCGCAGGGTTTGATTTCATTTTTTCTAATGAATATGTAGGCAATCCTTCACAGGATTCAACCCAGCTATTATTTTCAAATGTAAATAGAAGGACATTTGCACTTTAAATTCAACGAGAATAATAAAGAAAAAGAATCCACTAGTTTCTGAACTAACTCAAATCTTTATTCATTATCCAATAATAATAATATTTCATTTATAAAGAAATCCTGAAATAAAATAAGCTAAGGCTAGGATTCTAAAAATCTTATCTTCTATTACATCTCAAGCATCCCCTACTACTAAAAGAATAAGTGAGCTCTTAAATTTTCCCGCCTAAGTGAAATGCTCTATGATTGGTCCTAACACAAAATGTCATATTAATTTTATATCATAAATAGGAAATACTAATATATGCAATACCTAAAGACACTTAATTGTATATTTTGATTGTGTTACAAATATGGAATTGCGCTAATAACACATAGGTTATGAGAGAAATATTTAGCAGATTCTTTTTCACATTTCTATCTTCTTATATTTTTATACAAATATGCTACAAGTTGATTATTTCCATTTGAAAATTCTCTAATTTTAATGCATCTCCTACATACTAAGATAAGTATATCCAACCTTTTCCCTTCAAATGTCACTCATACTTTAATAAGGAAACATATAAATTTATTAGAGTATTTGTTCAAATTTTAATAAGGAAACTAATGAGAATTAAAGTCATATAATATAATAAACTTGATTAGCTAACACTAACAATAAGAAACTAAATAATAATTTTTACCATGACACCCTCAACTTATTTTAATTAAAAAATAATCGATAATCATTCACGGTAAAATTGTGAACTTTATATTTTCTACCTCTTAATACAAAAAATTATTAATAGTAATTAATTTAATTAAGATTAAATTTCAAATTGACTTAAATATGAATATGAATAGTATAATTATAAAATTCTCGGTTATCTCTACTTAAAAAACCGCGCATTAATTTAATTATGGTTAAATTTCAAATTGAGTTAAATATGAATATGAATAGTATAATTGTAAAATTCCCGGTTATCTCTATTTAAAAAAATGCGCATTCGCGCGGTACCTATACTAGTAATACTAATAGTACATAATAAAAAAACTGACTAAGGCTGCCCTTCCATCTTGCCTTTGACTTTATCGCCTTTATCATCTTTCTTGTCTCGACCACGAGGGGGGCGCTCCTTCGTTACCTCCGACCTAATTATCAACGGTCTTTCTCGAGGTCTTGCTGTCCCATGTCTATCAATCACTACCCTCGCAGCAGGATTATTTCTCGACCTCTTCTCTGGATACATGACTAGGAATCCGTCTTCCTCTTCGCCTTTAGTCAAGTATTTCGACCTTTTCTTACCAGATTCATAAATATTGCAGTCCACAAGCTCGCGCTTCTTAGCTACTCGCGCTCTTCAGAAGTACTAGCTTTCCTCCATCGCAGATATGAGTCAGATACCCATAGAGAGCCAACATGAACGGGTATGAACCATATATTCCTTTGTACCCATCTCGCAGCCCACTCCCTACAAGACTTTGCAGTATGAGCCAGGGTAGTCTGGGGAGCAGTCTGAAGTTTCGAGATCCTCTGTCTAAGGCCCACTTGCCTCATCAGTCTTTCTAGAAAGATACATACCATGAGTTCCAAGCCAGGAACGCAAAGTGACCAAGTCGGATCCAACGTCGATACCCAGACATCGACCTAAGGTGCCACCATGGCATAGTCAATCGGATCAAAGGGCCGCTTATACACCAAAAATAAAAGCCTAAGTTTACTAACTAAAGAAGATAGTGGAAGTAGGTTCGATCTCCATAGGGAGGAAACTAACTAACTGTAATCTAAATCTTCCAGTCACAATCTAGGGGTTTTGAATTGGTTTTAAACTAAACTAAAAAAGATTTAATGGAAGAGAAATAAAGATAGAGATTAACACGAAATAAATCAGATAAAAGATGATTATGCTAGGATTTCGTCTACTGCAATATCGGCATCTACGGGTCAACTAAGTCAGTCAATCTATCAATGAGAAGGGCAATGGTTTTCTCCTCTCGGTCTCAAACCACCCTAGGGATTTTCCTATATAACTCTCGTCCTCTTAGGAGTCACCTATCAATTCTAAGCAAGCCTTTCCCTTCCAATCTCTCGATCCAGGTCGGGGTTAACTACCTTGCTAATCTCCTGCGTGCACTCATTCGACTAACCTCAATTAAATTGCTTTGATTGATTCTCATATTCAAGACTAACTAAAATAGTTTATCCTATCATGCCTTTACTACAGTTTTCCTCATCCTAACATACAAGGGAATTAGCTACTCATGCTATTAATGATGCTAATAAAGACGATTGAACATATGACATTAGACATGATATAATCGTAATTAACAAGCATAAAACAATATCGCAGCAATTAAGAAAGGTAAACAGTAATCAAGACTAAAATAACGATTAAGAATAAAGGAGAGAAAAGAGTTTACAATCTTAGCAATTCCGGCGTAAAGAACAAATCTACGTCGACAATAAACCCGAATGTAAACTTAAGGAATAAGAAAGTTCAGAAACTAATGGTGAAAGATTAATGTTCTGCTAATAAATGATAATTAATGATAATGAATGAATCCCTAATGACGAAAATAACAGTCTTATATAATGCATAACACGACTCTAAACCCTAATTAATCTACGGACTTAAGGCCCGTGATGGATTCCACTCGATCGAAGGAATAGTCCCTTCGATCGAGGTCTTTATCTGAGGATGTCAGTCGATCGAGGACTTTATCTCTCTCGATCGACCAACTCTTCTACGGGTTCCCCTCGATCGAGCAGATGACAGCTTGATCGAGGTCTTCTTCTCTTCAACTCTCCTCGATCGATCAAATAGATAGTCGATCGAAGTCTTCTGGCCTGGCATGTAATGTTAGTCAAGACTTTGGGCTTGATTGTGAACGATCTCACGCTTTTCCATGCAACAGCCTTTGTCCCGTTTCTTCCATTCTCCTAAATGCATGCAAAGTGGTCTGTTTTGGATCGGTTTCTGCTACTACGCAGCTTGTACCTAAAAATAGTAATGAAAGTACAAAGTAGCCAAATAGGGGCATATAGTGACATAATATCACCTAAATGACACAGAAATGCATGCATAACTGGACTAAAAAGTCTATATAAAATACACGAATCAAACTTCCCCAAACCAAACCTTTGCTTGTCCTCAAGCAAACTAAATGCAATACATGGAACTAAATAAACCTAGGGGAATGGAGTAGGTCTCAGGGCTAGCTACAAGTCAATGCTAAACAATTTAATGCACTCATTCAATCGCTACAAAGCTTAATACGAAAGTGAACGAATTTATACAATCTTGGAAATAAATTCGACTTTCGACCCTGCAGGACTCAACCATTATCGGACTCTCACGTGTCACTCTTCTCTCAACAAGCAAATGGTAACTAAATATGTATAAGAAAGAGAGAATAAAATATAGACACTCACCTAGACTACGACCGACAGAAAATGCATCGCTAACTAATATGAAAGATGATTCAAGCACCGTACACACGCATAACCACCGTTCAAGGACTATCATGTGCCGAACATTTGCAAAAATATGGATATGTGAGGCTAATTGGTAGGAAGGGGTAAAACAATGAATGGAAATGTGAGGGTAAGTAGCCAAGCTAGTTCCTAACAAGACCGCAATAGAACTCGTTCCATTCTTCCAACTATCAAAAATTAAGCTCGATGCCTTAACATATCTAGGCATAAATAACACAAATCCCATAAAACACCTCGACAAATAATAATAAGCATAGGAGGTATAGATAACGAAAACTTCAGCCAATTATTTTTTCTCATTGTATTTTTTCATTTTTCATTTTCTTTCTTTTTTTCTTTTTCTTGGCTGATTGAGGGAAAAAACCCTCGATCGAGTGGAATAAGTCACTCGATCGAGGCAACAAATAACAGCATCTGTTCGATCGAGCTACAAGTTGTCCGATCGAGGCACTATTCAACACTTCTCTTCTTTTTCTCGCAAATACTCACTCCAATCAATGAAAACGAGCCAAAAACTGACACAACGGTAAAATATACCTTGACTACCAAACTAGCTCGGGAAAGGTAGGCTCAGTTTAGAATGTAATTAAGGGCAACAGGCAGATATGGCTTTATGTGGAGTTAATGGGGTAAAATGAGGAAAAGGGAGATGTAAATATTCTCAAAACACGTAATACTGACCACAAACCCAATGCGTGCAGGCAATAAGAAATCAAAGTTCATATACAAGCAAATGACACGAGATGTGGGGAGTAACTACTCTCATTCGTAGATGAACTGGTCATAAATGTCACCAGTTATAGGCTCTAAAACTCAGAATATAAAAGTAGCTTGCCAAAATGTTGAGTCAAGTCTAATAGTCAAATTTAAATTCCAAGACAAAATTCAATAGTTCACTACTTCGATTTTACCAAGTAAGTCAAGAATGGTGCAAGGAATAGCATAAAATAGACTTCTAGTGCAATTTCATCACGAACAAGACTCCAACCCGACTCGACTATATGCAAAAATAAACGTGATATTTTTTATTTTTTCAAATTTTTTCTAATTAACATGAATTGTAAACGTGAATGCAATACAAATGCAAATGCAGACGCAAAAGGATGCAGAACACCTCCCCAAACCAAAACGGACAATGTCCTCATTGGTTACAGCACAATAGCATATAAAGGGAAGGGAAACGCAACCTAATTCATGTTCCTAAGGGATGAGATATATAAAAAGAATGGAGAAAATAAACAGAAAAACTTACAAAACAAAAGCTTCCCCAAACCAGCATCAAACTGGGGAGCTAACATCATCTCCTTCTGACAGTCTCCTCAGTCTCCACCCTGTACTAGGGTATATGTAATTGGTAATTAATTTGGATATTAACACGAATTGCAGGTAAGGTCATGCAGAAAGATTGAAAGATGAAGAACAAAGGGGAATCGAGATCGAGTAATTTGAAAGGGGATCGAAGACTTCTCTTATATTGGTAGGTTAGTTCGGTCGATCGAATAGAAATCCTACTCGATCGAGAACTTTCTTTTGGTGATCCTCAGCTTACTCGATCTCGTTGCATTCCCCTCGATCGATTGGAATTCTACTCGACCGAGGTCTTTTTCTTCCCCAAATATCTCGATCGAGTAACAGTTTACTCGATCGAATGGTGTTTTTTCTATTTGCACAACCTTCGACTTCTAGCAATTGATTTCTGCTTCTTTTCCCTGCAAAAAACGATACAAAACGATACCCAAAAATACCAAAAATTGTCAAACAGGAAAAATAAATTGTTTATCTAAACTACGGATTATAACGTAAAAGTCTAAATGTCTAATTGTCTAACGAAAACGCAATAAGTTGTTTTTTTACAAATTGCACGGGGTTGCAAACCCGGCTAATAATCAAACAGTGTTGTGACAAGGCCACCGTCAGGCCTCTGACTTGCGGAATTACTCTCAGCTGCGGTAATTTCCGACTTCTTTCGCCACACATACGATAATTTCTTGGACTCTAGCTCCACTTCCGAATCACTCGGAAACGCAATGTGAGGCATCTTCGCTGGTATGGGTAGTCTCAACAGTCGAATCTTCCTTGAAAATACAACAGTCAAAGACAGAGTCAGGAGTACTCAAGTCTTCCTCCTGAACAGTCTTATCTAACACTCTCTTTCTGCGTAAGAAGGTTCTTTCGGGATCTAGATCAGCTTCCACTAACTCGAGCCTTTGGGACCTGCGCATACACGACTATAGAGAGAAAGATAAGAACAATCTTAAGGAATTAGAAATTCCTTAAGACGAGACAGAAATAAATAGACAGAAAATTAAATTGCCTCCCCGGCAACGGCGCCAAAATTTGATGCGAGTCGTTATACACCAAAAATAAAAGCCTAAGTCTACTAACTAAAGAAGATAGTGGAAGTAGGGTCGATCTCCACAGGAAGGAAACTAACTAAGTGTAATCTAAATCTGCCAGTCACAATCTAGGGGTTTTGAATTGGTTTTAAACTAAACTAAATAAGATTTAAAGGAAGAGAAATAAAGATAGAGATTAACACGAAATAAATCAGATAAAAGAAGAATATGCTAGGATTTTGACTACTGCAATATCGGCATCTACGGGTCAACTAAGTCAGTCAATCTATCAATGAGAAGGGCAATGGTTTTCTCCTCTCGGTCTCAAACCACCCTAGGGATTTTCCTAATTAACTCTCGTCCTCTTATGAGTCACCTATCAATTCTAAGCAAGCCTTTCCCTTCCAATCTCTCGATCCACGTCGGGGTTCACTACCTAGCTAGTCTCCTGCGTGCACTCATTCGACTAACCTCAATTAAATTGCTTAGATTGATTCTCATATTCAAGACTAACTAAAATAGTTTATCCTATCATGCCTTTACTACAGTTTTCCTCATCCTAACATATAAGGGAATTAGCTACTCATGCTGTTAATGATGCTAATAAAGACGATTGAACATATGGCATTAGACATGATATAATCGTAATTAACAAGCATAAAACAATAACGCAGCAATTAAGAAAGGTAAAGAGTAATCAAGACTAAAATAGCGATTAAGAATAAAGGAGAGAAAAGAGTTTACAATCTTAGCAATTCCGGCTTAAAGAACAAATCTACGTCGACAATAAACCCGAATGTAAACTTAAGGAATAAGAAAGTTCAGAAACTAATGGTGAGAGATTAATGTTCTGCTAAGTAAATGATAATTAATGATAATGAATGAATTCCTAATGACGAAAATAAGAGTCTTATATAATGCATAACACGACTCTAAACCCTAATTAATCTACGGAATTAAGGCCCGTGATGGATTCCACTCGATCGAAGGAATAGTCCCTTCGATCGAGGTTTTTATCTGAGGATGTCAGTCGATCGATGATTTCATCTCTCTCGATCGACCAACTCTTCTACGGCTTGCCCTTATCGAGCAGATGTTAGCTCGATCGAGGTCTTCTTCAATTCAACTGTCCTCGATCGATCAAATAGATAGTCGATCGAAGTCTTCTAGCCTGGCATATAATGTTAGCCATGACTTTGGGCTTGATTGTGAACGATCTCACGCTTTCCCATGCAAGAGCCTTTGTCCCGTTTCTTCCATTCTCCTAAATGCATGCAAAGTGGACTGTTTTGGCTCGGTTTCTGCTACTACGCAGCTTGTACCTACAAAATAGTAATGAAAGTACAAAGTAGCCAAATAGGGGCATATAGTGACATAATATCACCTAAATGACACAGAAATGCGTGCATAACTGGACTAAAAAGTCTATATAAAATACACGCATCAGCCGCCTTCACCTTTCAGCTTATTTTTCCAATAGTTGGAAATTCTGGAGAAATCTACCACATAGAGCCTAGTTCTCATGGTAATGTATCGAGCACGGTACCTACGTACATCAACAGGGGGCTCAATCAATCAGAAGCGTTCCATTAATCATAACTGGAGCACACAAGCAAGAGTGTAAAAAAAGAAGAAGAACAAAAACAAAAAGAGACAAAAAAAAGAACAAAAGAAGAAAGCAAATATTCTTACTTGGAAGATGATGGGACTCCCCATATATGGAAGCTCGCGGTTAGCCTTTCTATTATCTAGGCCCAGAATGATTTCATCTAGGCAAAGGCAAGCTGGGCTCTTGCGCAGCTCCATTTGCTCCACCAAGCTCAAGAAAAGAGGGTCTCCCCTTATCTCCTTGTCAATGTGACCTTGGAAGATGTAACCTTGCAAAAGGCAAAACCCAAAGGCCCTGCGACTCGCAACATAGGATAAAGAAGGGTCTTCCCAATTTATGAATCGATTCAGAAAATCATGCATGCTGACACCCTTTGAGGTTACAAGACGGTCTACCTCAGCTTTGGTCAACCCAAGGAGGTCCCTAAATTTGTTCTTATATCCTTGGGAGTTAATGGGTATAACTGGAGCATCTTCCGGGTCCCACCCCCCAATGAGAGCTATTTCTTCCGGGAAAGGACAAATATCGCCTACAGGAAAGGCAAATACATGCAAATTAGGGTCCCGCTACTCAAGACAAGCATCTAGGAAGGGCCTTACTACTATCACCAATTTCAAGCTCAAGATCGTCCCTAGGTTGTAGACACACATATCATGTTTCTAAAAATGGGTGAACTCGTTTGCCCATTCTTTGAGGCGGTTTTCAAAGGCATCCATGTCTTTTTGGGATTTGAGAATTTTTTATGTGAGAGACTGATTGTTGGAAGAATTGTAAGAATAAAATCTTCAACTGAGCTTGTTATATATACTATTCGTCTTTTCCTAATTTTAACCGAGGTCTGATACGCCCAAGAGATGACACAACAACAGCTCCGCCGTTTTGAAAAGTCGCAGCTCTTGCTGCGCCTCTTCCTCAGGCTGTTTCTATAAAATTCCAGCTCTTACACCTTCCTAATTCGTGTTTGTGTATGATTTCCTATTCCTATAGGATGTGGTTTCGGAAAATATGTCAAATTACCAAGGTTTTGGATTTCCTAATCCTAGCCGGGTTCGGTTTTCTAGACGATAATCGACATTTTCGGCAGTCACACTCTTATTCATTTTTTCTTTTTCTTTTTTTAGGAAAATCGTTTTATTTTCATTTTTCTAAACTTATATATTTCTTTTCCTTTTTTTTAGGGGGTAACCCTCCCCATTGTCGGTCATATTTTTACATTTTCGTACATTTTTTCGCGTTTTATTCAGGCAATCATTTCACTAGTTTAGGCTATCAATATGCCACATGTAAAATGTTTGAGTAGATAACTTCCTACATGTAATTTATGTGAGTTCTATTCTAGCGGCATGACGACAGAAACCGTTAGCTACCAAACATGACTTTAAACTAACCTACAGGAACATAAGAAATCCAATAACAAAGGCACTTAGGCCTTCGTAACATAAGTCAAAACAAAAGGAGTATACGGAAGACTGGGAGCTTTCACCCTAAATCCAAATCCAAGACTGAGGGCTCTCGCCCTAAAATAGATCCAGATATACAGCAAATCTCAAAAGAAAGTTCAAATATCCAAAGTCTACATACAAAACAAGACAGCTAATCCTCATCACCAGTGAACCCAGCAAAAATCTCCAGGGCAGCGATCTCGGAATCCCGGGCCTCCAACTCCTTCATTAAGCGATCTCGGAATCCCGGGCCTCCAACTCCTTTCGAGACTCCGCTGTCTCCGCCCAACACTTTACCAGCTCACGCTCCAAGGCTCACTGCGAAAGAAATGCCTCATTTCAGACAACCACTTCAGTTCAAAAAACATAAAAATGCAGCAAAAAGAAAAAAAAATGATAGGTTCCTACCTATCGGTCCTGGCCACCTACGAGTACCTCAACGGCTGTAGCCCGTAACCGGTTGGCCACCCTCCACAGCGCAATATGCCGAGACGGAGTGATCGGGCCTGTCGCAAGCCCAATACAAAGATATTTTACCCAGACTAGGCTAATATCAAATTAATGTAATTAGGGAAGTAGGGGTCGATCCTCAGGGAGATGGTGTTTCCTATAGAATGTGAAGTGTCTCGCAATTGAGCTTTATCTAACGTATTTCTGGGTTTTAGGATTTTGATATCTAAACTAATATAAAGCATAAATGAAAACAAAATAAAAACAAATGAAAACAATAAAGCAATTGATGAAAAGCATCTAGGGAAGTAGGTTCACACATGTAGATTGATATATTGATGAAATTGGATTTGGAACATGCAAATAGTTCATTGTGAGTTCGTAAGAATGATGTGTTCATTACAATCATAGATCAGATGGTCTAGCAGGCTTTTGGGCGATTTACTAGGTCTTAATCTACCATGTCATGCTTTGTCTATTCAATTCGCGTATCTCTACCTTGGAAAAGAATACCATTTTCGTCGATGATTTCCGGCCAGAATTCGTTAACTATCGTTACAATCCAAGCATGCATAGACACAACGTTTTAAAGGCACAATTTCTTTATCCGCTTATCATCTTTAAATCAATCTAACATGGCTACCCTACACCCTAGAAAGGTGACTATTTACTCATGATAATGTTTGAATCTAAAATGATATTAACAATGAAAAATAGGATTGACATGTTTATTTGACTCTTTATATGGCGATAATAACGACGCTAATTGATAATCTAGGAAATGAAATGACGATTATAACAACACTAAAATGAATCTAAGACAATATGTATGGAAAATAACAATCAAAAAGAAAACAATAAAGGACATTAAACAAGGGATAAAACAAAAATACCTATATGACGATCAATGACGATAATGATAACAATAATAGAAAATCCTTGCACATAATAAACGATCCACCAATTACAACGCTTGAACCACACAAAGGAGATTACAAGGATGAAATTCTTATTGATCTAAACTAAAGTTTTGATATGGAAAGGACATAAATAAACTAAGAACTAAAGACTAAAGAAGAAGAAAATAAGAGAAGGGAGGCTAGTTCCCCCTCCTCCTAATCTAAGGAGAATTGTAAGAAGAGAAGAGAAGAGGATTGTAAGATGGATTGTAAGAGATGATATGATATGAAGGGCTAGAGCATCTATTTATAGTATTAGGGTTTCGTGGAGAAAAGGTCGGGCATTAAACACATAGAACAAAAGTAGGAAGAAGAAGCCGCCATGCTCGGATCAGCAAGGATACCCGATCGGGTACACCACTTACCCGATCGGGTAAGTTGTCATCTAGAAGCGGTTGACTAACGTTTCATCTTCCTTCACTTTGACTTGACTTACATCATCCCTCTTGACCTCTCCAATCGGGTTTGTTGATAGGGTTTGATGCAAGGTGATGAATTCTTCCACCCAATTGATTGATCTTCCGACAACTACGAAATTGTCTTTACTCCTTCTTTCTTTAGAATTAGTGAACCTTCTTGAAATGACTTTCACTTGGTCAAGCTTTCTTCTCAAATCGTCGGGTTCTAGGCAAATGCTCGAGAATATAGAAAAAGGGCGTAGAAACGTCACTTTCCCTACAAAACAGGTTAGAACATAGGAATTCTCCTAGAAGACGATATTTTCTCATAAAGTGGCTTAACTGGAGTGTAAACTACTAAGGTTTACAAGTTTTGATGGATGCTAGACTAGGTTCACTTAAACTGACAACAACTCAAATAGAAATGGAGGCTGTTTTAGAGAGAGTGACTTATATCAACTGAAATTCAAAGGATATGACTTAGAGAAGCTCCCCTACAGCATAGCACAAGAGAAGGGAATCAAAGACTAGTTTAGAGACAGTTTTCAAGTGTTACAGCAAAGCACAAACACCCTACACTAGACTCAACAGCAAGCAAGTTAACCACAACAAGGCACAGATATAACTTGACTCACAAGACAAGGCACTGATCAAACACCTTGAAGATGTATAAGGCTTGTTTCAAACTACAGCTCTTAGCACAAGTTTGATAGATTTGAGGGATTTCTCAAAGTTAATTCATTCATAAAAGTCTCCCTGAAATAAACATACAAGACCTCCTTATATAGGGAGGCTGATATCTTGTGAGCCATTGGATGTACAAATCATCCAAGGGCCAACTTAGGATTTAAACTACTACTACTTACACTAATTAAGAGCCTCACAATACGACGAGCTCAACAACTACAAAGAACAGACACAAGACACAAAAACAGACTTAACAAAAAGCAAATAAAGCAGTTTTGGAGTTTTCCTGAAATGGAAATCTGTTGTTCTTGTTGCCTTGCTGCTTTGCCTGGATGTGTTGCTGCTCCTTGGGACTCTCTACTCTTATTAGAACTTAGATAAGACCTTCCTTGGACGAGGACAAGTTGACTTAAGCAAAAGGAAGCCACAATCTGACTTGTACCTTCTCTGTTTTAATTGTTTACTGGACTCTAACTTGGGGTGTCTGTTTCATGAGTTTTTGCTAGACTTCAAAAGGGTTTTGTCCTGGACAAACTTGTAGCTTAGTGAGTTGGCTTGATGGTAGGCCATGGTGGGGGTGGTTGGGATGCCCTGGTGTACCTCCTAGATGCAGGGTTTTTTTAATTGGTCTGCCTGGGCCTGAATGGCTTTGTTTCTGTCTTGTGTGGGTAATGTGGGTTGTGTTGGGGCTTGGCATGGGTTGCTGAGCCCTGGATTGTCTTCCTCACTGGTGTGGCTTGGCCTGGGTTGATCTTGGCTTGTCATAGCTTGTTGTTTGGACCTTGTAACTCGAGCTTCCATCTGAGGGGTCCTTGGGGTCAGGCTTGTCTTGTTTGTGGTTTGATCATCAAGACCCCTTGGGTGAGCTCCTGCTGCAGCCTCCCCAGGTTGAAAAGGGCTTGACCTCAAGCCTGTGTCTTCCTCTCCCTCAGAGTCTTCATAGAAGGGACTAAGATCTCCCACATTGAATGTTCCATGGACTGCATACTCTCCTGGTAGATCAATTCTATAGGCATTAGGACCTATCTTCTCTATGACTTGAAAAGGACCATCTGCTCTTGGCTCTAGCTTATTCTTTCTTTTGGAAGGGAACCTTTCTTTCCTTAGGTTGATCCATACTAAATCTTCTGGTGCAAAGTCTCTCTTGGGCTTAGGAACCTTGGCATTTTTCTTGTATAGATCATTAGTCTTCTCAATTTGTTTTCTGACTGACTCATGGAGTTTTAGCATTTGTTCTACCCTCTTCTTGGCATCATAGTTGATCTCTGACCTGCACACATTAGACAAACTCAAAGGCATTAAGGGGTTAGTACCATATACCACTTCAAAGGGGGAGTGGCCTGTGGCTGCTGATAGAGCTCTATTGAAAGAGAACTCTGCTTGAGCCAACTTCAAGTCCCAATCCTTGAGAGATTTGCTGACTATACACCTCAAGATCCTTCCCAAGGTCTTGTTGGTCACCTCAGTTTGGCCATCTGTTTGAGGATGATGGGAAGTACTAAACAACAACCTAGTGTTAAGCAGCTTCCACAATGTTCTCCAGAAATGGCTCATAAACTTTGTGTCTCTGTCAGATACAATAGTCCTTGGGACTCCATGTAACCTCACCACCTCATCAAGGTATAGCTCTGCTACACTCACAGCATCCTCAGTCTTCTTACAAGCAATGAAATGTGCCATCTTACTGAACCTATCCACAACCACCATGATAGAATCTTTCCCTCTTGCTGTCCTAGGCAGTGCTACTATAAAATCCATGCTCACATCTTCCCAAGGCCTACATGGGACTGGTAGGGGAGTGTAAGGTCCTGCTTGAAAAGAGCTCTTGGCCTTTTGACAAACTCCACACCTTCTGAGTACTATTTGGACTTCTCCCATCATCTTAGGCCAGTAGAACTGATCCTGCAGTATGTCCACAGTCTTCTAAACCCCAAAGTGTCCTCCAAGGCCACTTCCATGCACCTCCTTGATCAATAGACTCCTATAAGATCCTCTGGGAACACACAGCTTGTTTCCTTTGAACAAGAATCCATTTTGCAGAGTGTAGGGTGAATCAATGGTCCTTGTTCCCTCTTTCTGTGCTAACCAATCTTCTGCAAAGTCTGGATCTTCCTGATACATATCCTTCATGAACTCAAAGCCAAGGACCCTTTGCTCCATGGTTGATAGCAGAGTGTACCTCCTAGACAATGCATCAGCCACCACATTTTGTTTGCCCTCTTTGTATTTGCTAGAAAAGGTGAATGACTGGAGGAACTCCACCCACTTAGCATGCCTATGACTGAGCTTATGCTGGCCTCCTATGTACTTCAATGCCTCATGATCAGAGTGTAAGACAAAAGGCTTGGGCTTCAAGTAATGACTCCAATGCCTCAGAGCTCTGACAAGAGCATAGAACTCTTTGT
Organism: Heliosperma pusillum; assembly: GCA_022085475.1. NCBI lineage: Eukaryota > Viridiplantae > Streptophyta > Magnoliopsida > Caryophyllales > Caryophyllaceae > Heliosperma > Heliosperma pusillum. The sequence goes on from JAIUZE010004254.1 coordinate 64,699, forward strand.
CATATGTAGAATAGTTCAGTTTAGCTCCACTTAGCTTCTCACTGAAATAAGCTACATGTTTCTTCTCTTGGATAAGGACAGCTCCAATCCCTACTCCACTTGCATCACATTCAACCTCAAATAGGCTGTTAAAGTCTGGCAACCTGAGGATAGGTGCACTGCACAAGAGTTTCTTCATGTGTTTGAAAGCTTGCAAAGCATTCTCAGTCCAAGTGAACTCTCCCTTCTTCATGCATTCAGTGAGGGGTGCTGCAATGGTGCTGAAATTCTTAATGAATCTTCTGTAGAAGGATGCTAAGCCATGAAATCCTCTTACTTCTGTGATATTCCTAGGAACAGGCCAAGACTGAACTGCAATGATCTTGTCTTGATCAACTGAGATGCCTCTACCAGACACCACATATCCTAGAAACTTGACTTCCTCAGTCATAAAGGTGCATTTCTCAAGCTTCCCAAAGAGTTTACTCTCCTTAAGTATCTCAAACACAGCCTCAAGATGCCTCAAATGATCATCCTTGCTCTTGCTGTAGATGAGAATATCATCAAAGTATACCACCACAAATCTCCCTAGGCAAGGCCTAAGCACTTCTGTCATCAATCTCATGAAGGTACTTGGGGCATTTGACAGGCCAAAGGGCATGACAAGCCACTCATAAAGGCCATGCTTTGTTTTGAAGGCTGTCTTCCACTCATCTCCCTCCCTGATCCTCAATTGATGGTAACCTTGCCTCAAATCAATCTTAGAAAAGAACCTTGAGCCACTCAGCTCATCCAACATATCATCAAGCCTAGGTATAGGGAACCTATACTTGACTGTGATGTTGTTGATAGCCCTGCTATCTATGCACATCCTCCAAGTCCCATCCTTCTTAGGAACCAATAAAGCAGGCACAGCACATGGACTTAATGACTCCCTTACAAACCCTTTACTCATCAATTCTCCAAATTGCTTCTGCAGCTCTTGTGTAGCCTTAGGATCACATCTATAGGCTGGTCTATTAGGTAGTACAGACCCTGGCACAAGGTCTAGCTGGTGTTCAATTCCTCTCAAAGGGGGTAAGCCATCAGGAAGTTCCTCTAGAAAAACTTCCTTGAACTGATCAATGAGGGGCTTAACTTCTGCAGGGATCACCTTAGACTCCTCTTCCTGAACTTCTTTTGACAGCAGCATTAATATAGGTTGCTCTTCACTACACTCTTTGACCATTGCTGACTCAGACAGAAATAAAACTCCACTAAAATCCTCAGCCATACTTAGACTCCCATAGCTCTTCTGATGTGGTGGCAAGGGGGCTAATGTCACCTTCCTGCTCCCATGCTTGAAGGAATAGGTGTTGCTTCTTCCTTGGTGTATGGAGCTTTTATCAAACTCCCATGGCCTTCCTAATAACAAGTGACATGCATCCATTGGAACCACATCACACAATACCTCATCTTTGTACACACTTCCAATGGAGAATGGGACCATACATTGCTTATCCACCTTAACCTCTGCTCCCTTAGTCAGCCATCTCAACTTATAGGGGTGAGGGTGCTCTTGAGTGCTCAACTTCAGCTTATCAACCATAGTAACAGAGGCCACATTGGTACAACTACCTCCATCTATAATAAGGTTACAAACCCTCCCTTGTATGGTACATCTGCTCCTGAAAATGAGGGACCTTTGATCCTCCTCCAAAGGTATCTGTTGTGAATGCATTACTCTCCATAGGACCAAGCTGTGGCCTGTGTCAGGGAGTGCCACTATTGCCTCCTGACTAGACTCTTCTTCCTCACTCATCACTTCTTCAACCTCAGGCTCATCCCTTTCATACTCAACTAGACCTTCTTTCTCCCAAGCCTCAACCTCCATTATAGTTAAGGTCTTCTTAGAAGGGCAATCCTTCCTGAAATGTCCATAGCCTTGACATTGGAAGCACCTAATTCTGTTCTCAGTCAATGAAGTGCTTGGCTTTTGACCCATGATGCCCTTTCCCTTGTCTAAGGTAGGTGGGGGTGCTGTCTTAGGGGTATCCATGGTTCTCAACCCACTGTAAGGTCTGGTTTGAAAAGGCCTAACAGGTTTTGGTGTACTAGGCTTAGTCTTCCCTATCTTTTCAATTCTCAAAGATAAGTTGACAACATCATCAAATGACCACAAAGGTTGCATCCTAACCTTGTTAGCAATGTTCTTATCTAGACCCTCTAAGTACCTAGTGTTGGAGTAAATGTCCTCAACAATAGTGCGATCACATAATTAAATCTCAATAATAAGAATACAAAGGGATGATGAATATTATAGTCAACTGGTCAACATAAATCGGTAACGATTGGCTCAATTGAGTTTGACGTTACTGTCGTATGACGGTGGTGATCAGTTGATCCCTTGAGGTCACACCTAAAGGACAATCCCCTAATCATGTACATTAATTAATTGTATAGTGATACAGATTAATTAATCCCTTAAAATGAACCAAGTTTAAACTATGAGTGAGAAATATATCTTATTGTAATATGATTAAATAAGATTCATTTTGGTAATATTAATTGTTATATTACTAAGAATGCATTATGTTTATGAAACATTTGAGATAAGTAAAATTGGTCGATTATAATTACAAACTGTTGTAGATTATTTTAACCAAATATGAGAGGACCCATTTTATTTACATGTAATTATAAAATGTGACTTAAAATGTTAAGTCTAATTTATTTGTTATGAAATTGCATTTAAATTGGTTAAATGTACATTTATAAGCCTAATTACATGTTACATGTCACATGTCACACTTGTGACAAATGACAAATTGCAAAAATAAAATGGACACCCATATTACATGGGTGCACCGGTTTTTGTGGTGTTGGTGGGTATGATTTTAGTTTGTATTTTATTCTAATTAAGAATTAGAACAAATCATTACTACAATAATCCATACACTCAACCTTACATTGTGAAGAACAATGTGAAAATGACAACACCCCACCCATGTGGGTGTGTGTGTGACCGGCTATCCCAAGCCAAGAGAGGGCTTGTTTTTCCTCTTATTTATTCTATACTATCTCATATATTTTCAAGACATGCAAAATTGCTTATCTCTCATAAAAACTCTTATATCTCTCTAAGAAAAACATGAGAAGTTTTCTTACACTTGAGTTCATAATATTTCTAATAAAATTACTAAGTGTAGTAATAAGAGTTATTAGAAATACTTTTAAGGGCTTCTACCATTATATACTAGTGTAGTATTTTGTAGAGATTAAGGGTAGTCTTGGGTGCAACTAATTGGAGAGTTTCTACTTTGAAACTTGGAAGATCATCCTCATATTACTAGCTCAAGAACAATATTAGAAAGGAGTTCAAATATTGTGCCCATATTTTCATAATCAATGTAAGAAATGGTTCTTTCTTTTATATTTTGTTATGCATGCATAAGGTCCTAATAGTTAAAGAGTAAACTATTAATAAGATGATATTAGAAATTTCTAATATCGAGTTTAAGAAACTAACAAGTGGTATCAGAGCCAAGGTTGTTGCATGCATAATCGATTTATAGTTTTTTCGAGTTATGGTAACTTAATGAAAACTAGTAATTTGTGTTTTATAAGATAAAATCACAAATTTATTTGCATGTCAATATATTCTGGTCCTAATATGATTTTAGGTCATTTTGATGATTTATGGAAATTTATAGTGCTCAAATATGATTTTTAGTATTTTTATTACATTTTAATGAATAAAATGATGTTTAAAATGCTAAAAATAGTTATTCTTATCTTCTGACCTTGAAAGTTTTACACAAAATTACACATGCATTTTACTTTTTGTATTTAAACTTTCGTGTGAAGTGGACGTATTTCGTGTGATTTATGATTTTTATATGTTAAAATGAAATAAATAAAGGTCAAATGGTTAAAAATACTTCCGCTTTGAATATGACTATGAAATTTTAGTATGTTGTTACATGCATGTTTTCCTGTCAAACTGTAAAATTTCAGACTGATGTGATTTGTCTTGCATGATTTATGCATTTTTAATGTAAAAATGACATAAATAGTGACTAATTTAAAAAATATACTTCCTCTTTGAATCTGATGATGAAATTTTAGTATGTTGTCACATGCATGTTTTCCTGTCAGACTGGAAAATTTCAGACTGATGTGATTTGTCTTGCATGATTTATGGATTTTTAATGTAAAAATGGCATAAATAGTGACTAATTTAGCAAATATAGCTAAAATAAATTTCATGTCAAGAGAAAATTGTTCCTGGTTGCATAAATGTCCCAAATTGCAGATCTAAAGTTGAAAATTTAATATGATTAATTTTTGCATGCTTTATGTATTTTATTTGATAAAACCGATAAAGCGCAACCATTTTTCTCTAAACCGATTCGAAATTTTTAAACCATGATTTTTGACATTATGAGTGTCATGGAAATGTTCCAGAATGTACAAAAATTTAAAATTCAAATTTTGAAATTATTGTAATTAAATTTGGATTTATTTGATTAAAATATGATTTTAAAAGTCTAATATGAGCAATTATATAACAACAAGTTGAATTATTGTCAAAAATTGAGTGATGACTAATTTTTGAGGCCTAAATGAGTTGGGATAATTAACTTGGACTTAAATATGATTTAAGTATTGTTTGGTGATTTTAAAGTGTTATTATCACGCATTTCCGTAAAACCAGGTTATATTCGATATAAACCGTTAATTAGTGCGATTTGGCATTTAACATGAGCATGTTTTATACATATTATAATGCTGCATTTTATTTATGAATGTCATATTTTCAATTTATGAATGTCATATTTTGGTTTATGTAATTTGGAATTATGTAATTTTTCCTTGTATGGCATTAGTTTTAATCGATATTGCCCGAAATGTAAGGGAATATTGAATCGGTTGTAATTTAATGTGATCTCGAATCACTTTTATTGTATTATTTTATTTTACAAATGTATAATAGGAAATTATTGTAATTTTATTATATATTTTGTAACTAATTGTAAAACCGGAGTTTCCCAAAGACGGTGCCATTCGGAAAGGAGTTCCGAGCGAGAGACGGTGACCTTGGGAGGCGTGCTTATGAAGTTCAAGGGACCAAAGGAGTTGGTTTCCGAACTTGTAATAGATGATATGATTTTCTATTCTAGGAAAGGCCATACTAGGAGTTTTATTTTTATGCTTGCATTTTTATTTAATATGTTTGCATGCATTGCCAAATCGCCATAACATGACATGCATATTTATCGAGTATTCGACCGTGTCAATTTAAATAATCGTTAATTCATCGGTTTAGTTCACTTTAACATGATAGATTATAAATTGACAAGACCTCTCATAATAAATAATTGAGATCAAGCCTTACCAAATGTTAGAACCCATGAATCCCAATTTCGCAATGAAGTAGGCTCGGCTCACCGGGGTGCTAAACTTGTTACGTTGGGTAAGTGGGGTAATAAATGTTATTATTTCGAAATTTGGATTGAGCTCAACGGAAGTATTCGCGACCGTAGCCGCATGTGTTCCGGGCTTAAGATAAATATTAAAGTAATATTATCGACCGAGAGTTCTAATGTAGAATCGATTAAAGAGTTAATCCACCGAATTATGTTAATGAGGGATGAATCGGCTTACCGTGCCCAAGTTGATATGAATTTGGATCTCGGAATCATTTATAATAGTTGGGTAGAGGTCACTATTTAAATGCTAAACTTGTTTAAAATGTTTACAAGTATTTAAAATGATAAATGTTGACATTTCCTTTATGTCTTTAAAATTTGTAGTTAATATTGTTTATTCGCAATGGCAAATGCTAATTCATCCACCACCATCTGTGCCCCAATTCTCACGAATGTCTCATGGTTTCGATCCTTCATGGATCGATGCAAGTTAGAAAAGAATGGCGCTAAATTTTACCAATTGGGATATGCAACTCCGTTTGGCCGCGGCGGGTGACGACAGGTTTCGTTACCTTGCCAAGGCCTCTCCCACCACACCTAATGAAAAGGCAACCGCCACGCAAGGCAAGCCTATGAGGCTAGCCACAAAGAGTCCGCCGCGATCAAAAACGTTTTGATCTTCTCGTTGGAGGTCGATCTTCAAGGGAGTGCCATAAGATGAGCACAGCCTATGAGATCTATGCCAAGCTTGTGACCATGTTTTTCACAAGCTCCTAGGATCTTACAATATAAGACGGCTTCCACATTATTCAACATGAACCTAAAAGAGGACCAAGAGTTAGCCCTCATATACTCAAAGTGATTGAGCATGTCGATACTCTTAAATTGCAAGGGGTGACCATTCCCGAACAACTCGTTATCGACCGAGTCTAACATTTCTTGGGGAAAATAAAAGCATATGTGAAGTTTAGGGTAAACTACAATATGCATAACATAAGAAACCTCTCTTCATGAATTGCACAAGATGCTTGTGCAAGCTGAGAGAGACATGAGACTAAATGTTAGCACCTCCAAGGATATAAAATAGTAAGGGGAAGTTCAAGAAAGGTGGTAGTAAAGGGAATAAGCCCTCCACCTTCAAGGGAAAGGGTAAAGCTATTGAGAATAGCTCTCCCATGCCCATCATTGTAATGACATAGGGCATTGGAAGAGGAATTGCACTTAATATCTAGGAGATATCAAAACTAGAAAGATGTTTCTGTTGGTAATTTATCCCTATCGTTTATGTTATGATCTCAACTTTGGTATAAAGATACGAGTTGTGATTCTTACCCTATTTAATTGTAATTAGGGCATCCTAGCAAGGATAAATGCAAGAACAAGCAAGCCTAAGAAAGCTCTTCAAAGGAAGCTAAGGTAGCTACCCATGATTAAAGACCTATGGAAGCTTTGTCTCATTTTGAATTGTCAAAATTTTGGGATGTATTTTGAGATATTGTTTTTAGAACTTTTATAATTTCCTTGTTTGACATGGAAATTTCTTCAATTCCTTTTATTGACATTGGTTGTAATTGGATTTAGTGACTTGGTTCTGAACCCAAGTCATTCGGTTTGTTGAAACTTTTTAGTTCTAAAAACTTATCATCATACTATACTTGCTCAAATAACATAAATTATATCGACTCAAATTGATCATGTAAATATTATGATGATGGGATCATTATAATAAAAGGCTAAGAATTTTATTCTCACCTTGAAAGATCAATTGCTAAGTCAAAATTGAGTTATTGAACTCAAAATAGGGAATCTAGCAAACCAATTGGCCATACCACTTATAAAGAAAGTAAATGACATGAATATGAGTTCAACTCTTTAGCTTATAGAACTAGTCTATTTCGAAGCTAAGATTCGATGTCTTTACGGTAAAGTCTTTAATAGATCATTAAAGGTCATGTTGTGACACTTCTACCTCCCTCACAAGTATGAGTACAAAATTGTTTGTGGCTCATAAGACTATCTTTTGAAGAAAATAGTTGTATTTTTCTAAAGATAGAGTGGGAGAAAATAAGCCACAATGAAAACCTAGTTAGGAACTAGTGAGGAAACCAAAAGAAAATGTTCTTAAGTTAGACTCAAGACTAGTGGGGAGACCAAAAGAAAGCGTTCTTAGGTGAATCCTTAGACTAGTGATGAGACCAAAAGAAAATGTTCTTGATGTAATAAGATTATGATCTATGTAAGTGAGAGCACCTAGAAATTTTAAAAATTTTGTTTTTCTAACATGAGAGACTTATGAAATTAAATGGAATCTATGCAAAGAAAATGTTTTATTTGGAGTTGTCCAATTGTAGTTGCATGGATAGACATGTGGATGTCTTCAAAAGTTAAGTTAATGCGTAACTATGCTTAGATCCAAATCATCTATGAAATACCTCATAATAGATGTGTACAAGATACACATCAAAACCACATATCCAAATAGGGATTTGGAATAGGATGTGTACATGACACAAGCCTATTGTATGTATATACCTAGAGGTTATGATGATCTTTTCTATTATAAGATAGAAGAAGGGTTTCACTCGAATTGTCGAAAAGTCATGTATAGACATGAAATTCAGTGGGAGTTAAAGTCATGTATAGACATGAAGTTAAGTGGGAGTTTAAGTCGTCATGTAAAGACATGAAGTTCAGTGGGAGAAATTGTTTTCCACGTGAATGACGTTTCACTCATTAAGAGTGACATATTCATATTACCTTTTTGAAAGGAGTGATTGGATTTTAATGTTGGATGAAAGAGGGCAACATGTATACTAAAATCAAAATCTATTGTGGAATAGAAGATTTTAGCTTGGCATTTAAAAGGTATCTTATATCGATAAGATCCTTAATCTCTTCAACAAGTTAAATAGATTGTTTATGTGGATAAAAGTGGGATCACTATGATAGGGTCATAGTCATCCACTGAACCTAAGAGTTGTTGATCACATGAGTCCAATCATGTATGCCATTACATACACGTACCTAAATGAATTGTATGCTGGGAGCATGACAAGCCTATAACAAATCAATCCACATGAGAGTCATTGGATAGCCTACAAGAACATCCGTAGAGTTCCTTAGGAGAACTAGGGATACATTCTTATGTTTGGTAGAGAAAATTTGACAATGTGGTAAAGGTTACACAAACCCAAATTTCCAAACTTATAAAAGGATTTATCGAAATCCTAGGCGTACTTTTGTTATAAAAGAAGCAAATAACTAAAAGAATGATTGAAGAGTCAATCATTATAAATTCTACAAATAGAGACCTAGTACATTATGATGAGGATAAGGTGGTTTAAAAGGAACTAATAGTAGATCCCTTCACCTAAATACCTATCAGTTATCATGATAACAAGTGGGAGTATCTTTCAAGTTAAAGAGCCCAACACTAGATAGAGATCTAGACATGTACATAGATGAATTCATGTTATTAGGAATAACGTTGGATGGAAGGAAAAAGCAATTCACAAGGTTGGAATAAATGAATATATGGTATATTCACTACCCAAGCCTTTATTGCATTTAATGAGATCGTCATGAATTGTCATGGACGAAATAAACTTTAGATTATATGATATGAAGCAATAACATTGTGTTGATTGTTCATATATGATAATCACATTTATCGTTTGAGTTTCTAAAACTTGTTTTGTGCTTTGTTATATCCAAATGGATTGTAGAGACAATTTTGGACTCCATTAAAGTGGACTGATTTAACATAGCATTGGCCCCTAGTCACTTATATGAGGTGACATCTCGAAGTGACTAGATTGTGGTGCGATTGATGGCAAGTTCAAGTGTCATAGGGTCATAGGGATGACCAATCGATCACATAGACAGACTGTAAGGGACAATCTGTCGGGCAGTGACCGCTTATAGAATTCTGGCAATTCTTGTAGCCTGGTCGTGGCAAGAGCTACTAGTATTCTTTTGAGTCAATTCTTTGACTAAAGACTGTTCGCCTAAGGTAGCACAGTTTCAGAGTGACTTTGATTTATGCTCTACGGCCTTCGTAACTGGGGTCAAATGGGCATCTTTTGGGTCATGATGAGCTGTGGCTATGCAAAGGGAATAGTGCGATAGGAATTGTCCACCCCTTGTCAGGGTTGTTTTTAAATCTCAAGGCCACTCGAGGAGGAGTAAGCTGAAAATGCGTGGCCACGCTCGGAAGGTATCTATGGTAGATAATTCCGGTCAGACAGTTACTCTCCAGATCGAGGAAACCACTCTTGATATGATCAAATGCAAGTACGACCTGCAAGACACCTTGCATTGAGTGGGAGATTTGTAATAGGACAAGAGAATTGGTGACGCACACTTGTCTCGGACAAGTGGGAGATTGTTGGAGTAAGTGTCCTCAACAATAGTGCGATCACATAATTAAATCTCAATAATAAGAATACAAAGGGATGATGAATATTATAGTCAACTGGTCAACATAAATTGGTAACGATTGGCTCAATTGAGTTTGACGTTACTGTCGTATGACGGTGGTGATCAGTTGATCCCTTGAGGTCACACCTAAAGGACAATCCCCTAATCATGTACATTAATTAATTGTATAATGATACAGATTAATTAATCCCTTAAAATGAACCAAGTTAAAGCTGTGAGTGAGAAATATATCTTATTGTAATATGATTAAATAAGATTCATTTTGGTAATATTAATTGTTATATTACTAAGAATGCATTATGTTTATGAAACATTTGAGATAAGTAAAATTGGTCGATTATAATTACAAACTGTTGTAGATTATTTTAACCAAATATGAGAGGACCCATTTTATTTACATGTAATTATAAAATGTGACTTAAAATGTTAAGTCTAATTTATTTGTTATGAAATTGCATTTAAATTTGTTAAATGTACATTTATAAGCCTAATTACATGTTACATGTCACATGTCACACTTGTGACAAATGACAAATTGCAAAAATAAAATGGACACCCATATTACATGGGTGCACCGGTTTTTGTGGTGTTGGTGGGTATGATTTTAGTTTGTATTTTATTCTAATTAAGAATTAGAACAAATCATTACTACAATAATCCATACACTCAACCTTACATTGTGAAGAACAATGTGAAAATGACAACACCCCACCCATGTGGGTGTGTGTGTGACCGGCTATCCCAAGCCAAGAGAGGGCTTGTTTTTCCTCTTATTTATTCTATACTATCTCATATATTTTCATGCATGCAAAATTGCTTATCTCTCATAAAAACTCTTATATCTCTCTAAGAAAAACATGAGAAGTTTTCTTACACTTGAGTTCATAATATTTCTAATAAAATTACTAAGTGTAGTAATAAGAGTTATTAGAAATACTTTTAAGGGCTTCTACTATTTAATACTAGTGTAGTATTTTGTAGAGATTAAGGGTAGTCTTGGGTGCAACTAATTGGAGAGTTTCTACTTTGAAACTTGGAAGATCATCCTCATATTACTAGCTCAAGAACAATATTTGAAAGGAGTTCAAATATTGTGCCCATATTTTCATAATCAATGTAAGAAATGGTTCTTTCTTTTATATTTTGTTATGCATGCATAAGGTCCTAATAGTTTAAGAGTAAACTATTAATAAGATGATATTAGAAATGTCTAATATCGAGTTTAAGAAACTAACACCTAGCAATCCTTTGCTCAGGTTTCTCATTTATCTCACACTGCATGGTGAGTTGTTCAAACTCTCTCAGATAAGATTCAACAGGTTTGTCTCCTTGTTTCAACTTAGACAATTTGATAAACAGATCCTGGGTGTAATCCTTAACAACAAACTTGTCTAGTAGTTTCTTTTTCAGTTTAGTCCAAGACTTGATGGGTTCTTTCCCTTCCCTAGCCCTTAACCCTTTCATGGTTTCATACCAAAGGGAAGCATACCCTTTCAGTTTAAGGATGGCTACTTTAAAAGACTTAGAATTATTATATCCTTTGTATTCAAAGATCCTTTCTACTTCTCTTAACCATTCTAACAAATCATCAGGATTAAGACTACCAGAAAACTCAGGGATATCTACCTTAAGATGCTTCTCTATGTGCCTGTGGATGGAAGCTCTCCTTCTTGTTGAGTCATCTGAGTCTGGATACTTTTCATCATCAGGTGGCCTTCCTCTGCCTCCTCCTCTGCCTCTTCCACGTCCTCTGCCTCTTCCTCCAGTAAGCAAATGGTTGCCTATTACTTGGTCCAGGGTTCTGGTTAGGGTGGTTACAATCCCAGCCAGATCCTCCATCCTTGCTTCTACTCCTGCCAGTCTTTCTTCACTCATTGGGCTATTTTTGTGTTTTTAAATGTAGTTAGGGAAAATGAACTCACTAAGACTCACAACCAAAGCTCTGATAACCAATTTGGAGTGTAAACTACTAAGGTTTACAAGTTATGATGGATGCTAGACTAGGTTCACTTAAACTGACAACAACTCAAATAGAAATGGAGGCTGTTTTAGAGAGAGTGACTTATATCAACTGAAGTTCAAAGGATATGACTTAGAGAAGCTCCCCTAAAGCATAGCACAAGAGAAGGGACTCAAATACTAGTTTAGAGACAGTTTTCAAGTGTTACAGCAAAGCACAAACACCCTAGACTAGACTCAACAGCAAGCAAGTTAACCACAACAAGGCACAGATATAACTTGACTCACAAGACAAGGCACTGATCAAACACCTTGAAGATGTATCAGGCTTGTTTCAAACTACAGCTCTTAGCACAAGTTTGATAGATTTGAGGGATTTCTCAAAGTTAATTCATTCATAAAAGTCTCCCTGAAATAAACATACAAGACCTCCTTATATAGGGAGGCTGATATCTTGTGAGCCATTGGATGTACAAATCATCCAAGGGCCAACTTAGGATTTAAACTACTACTACTTACACTAATTAAGAGCCTCACAATAGGACGAGCTCAACAACTACAAAGAAAAGACACAAGACACAAAAACAGACTTAACAAAAAGCAAATAAAGCAGTTTTGGAGTTTTCCTGAAATGGAAATCTGTTGTTCTTGTTGCCTTGCTGCTTTGCCAGGATGTGTTGCTGCTCCTTGGGACTCTGTACTCTTATTAGAACTTAGATAAGACCTGCCTTGGACGAGGACAAGTTGACTTAAGCAAAAGGAAGCCACAATCTGACTTGTACCTTCTCTGTTTTAATTGTTTGCTGGACTCTAACTTAAGGTGTCTGTTTCATGAGTTTTTGCTAGACTTCAAAAGGGTTTGTCCTGGACAAACTTGTAGCTTAGTGGGTTGGCTTGATGGTAGGCCATGGTGGGGGTGGTTGGGATGCCCTGGTGTACCTCCTAGATGCAGGGTTTGTTAATTGGTCTGCCTGGGCCTGAATGGCTTTGTTTCTGTCTTGTGTGGGTAATCTGGGTTGTGTTGGGGCTTGGCATGGGTTGCTGAGCCCTGGACTGTCTTCCTCACTGGTGTGGCTTGGCCTGGGTTGATCTTGGCTTGTCATAGCTTGTTATTTGGACCTTGTAACTCGAGCTTCCATCTAAGGGGTCCTTGGGGTCAGGCTTGTCTTGTTTGTGGTTAGAACATAGGAATTCGCCTAGAAGACGATATTAGCTCATAAAATGGCTTAACAAAGCACAAATGACATACAAAACCGAGCTAAATTGGGGGTTAAAACCATACAAATATTAACTTATCAAACTCCCCCAAGCTAAACCCTTGCTTGTCCTCAAGCAAACATAACAAACAATACCAGGACAAGGGTTGCAAGCATTGGTTACTATACCATCAAGAAACAAATCTAAACGTAAAACTTTGAAAACATAATGAATCATAACCCAAAAACAACGAAGGCAAGAATGATACATAAACATGGCTGAGATTTACATAACGGCGTAGCACAAAGAATTTCCGGCTCTTGCATGATCTTTTGACAAATGGACTCTCGCGGTACACTCGAACACTCATGTATGTAAAAGGTGATTTCTTTATGTGTAAATGTTTTTGAGACACTCACCTATCTACGACTTATGAAAATGTGTCCGCAGTGTAATATGGTAAACAATTCAAAACACAAGTCAAAGATCACAATGCACATAGAAAAGAAGTCGAAAAGATGAGAAGAAGGCTTTGGGAAATGGGTGAAAGGTGAACAAACAGTTATGGTCATGTGAAGGTTAGAATGAGCTAGCAACTGACCAATGATAAATGAATACTCAATCCAAACTTTCGATCAATTTCCCAGAAGACGAAAAACGAAGCCAGAAGTAACGGATTGGCTTATTACACACGAAACACAAGGGTAAACTCCTTCTGAATATTGACTTGACATTTCTTAGGAGATACTCACAACTTCTTCTTTTATTTCTTTTTCTTTCTTTTTTCGATTTGTTTCTTTTTCAATTTTTTTCATTTTTCCATTTCATTTTTTTCTTTCTTTTCCGAACATAACATCACTTCTTGAACATTTTTCGTTCTCCCTAGTTCACTTTGACATTAATGAAAAAATCTTCTCAAAATAGCACCCATACACCATAGCCTAGCTACTAGCTCAAAAGGGTAGGCAATTTTTATTTGTAGCTATTATTTCGTGAAGCATTTGTATGAAAGGGCTTATTTTGAGGTGTAATTCAAAGTGAAAAAGGCTTCAAATCTTAGTGAATCATGAATGCAATGCTTATAGGAATGAAATGAGAACCATACTTATGCGTTTTGACATGACAGACATCACAAGGAGAACTACACACACCTA